>JAJLTH010000005.1:0-68410 GCA_030568035.1 Tetrapisispora nanseiensis | reverse complement strand
CAAATTTAATGTAAAACTCATCGTGATATTCTGATAAAAGTCGAAGATTAAAGTATAATTATAGCTTCAATATTTAGAATACATAATAAGATTCTTACACTAACATTTAGGCTGTAGTGGTTATATAATTGATTTCATTTTAAATATATTTTGTTAATTGAGATTGAACTTAGTTGATTATAAATTTCTCTTCATTAATAAAGTTGTATTAATAAAATTCTATTCTTCTTGTTTTGTTGTAAATAGTACAAATTAGAACTGTCAGTAAGATAGCATTGTAAAAAAAATATAACAAGATTCAAGATGGCATTCGTTTTAACAGAGACCTCAGCTGGTTATGCTCTATTGAAATCTTCTGATAAAAAGATTTACAAATCTAGTTCATTGATCGAAGATTTGAACTCTTCTGACAAAGTTTTAAAAGAATTCAAAATTGCAGCTTTCTCCAAATTCAACTCTGCTGCAAATGCTTTGGAAGAATCTAATGCTATCATTGAAGGTAAAGTATCTCCTCAACTACAGAAACTATTAGATGAAATCAAGAAAGATAAAAAATCCACTTTAGTTGTTAGTGAAACCAAATTAGCTAACTCTATAAATAAATTAGGTTTAAACTTGAATGTTGTTTCGGATGCCGTCACTTTAGATATTTATAGAGCAGTTAAGGAATATTTACCAGAATTATTACCAGGTTTAACTGACTCCGACTTAAGTAAAATGTCATTAGGTTTAGCTCATTCCATTGGCCGTCATAAATTGAAATTCTCTGCTGATAAAGTTGATGTTATGATCATTCAAGCTATTGCTTTATTAGATGATTTAGATAAAGAATTAAACACATATGCCATGAGATGTAAAGAATGGTACGGTTGGCATTTCCCAGAATTGGCCAAAATTGTGGTTGATTCAGTTGCTTATGCTAGAATCATTTTAACTATGGGTGTTAGATCTAAAGCTTCTGAAACTGACATGAGTGAAATCTTACCAGAAGAAATTGAAGAACGTGTTAAGGCTGCCGCCGAAGTTTCTATGGGTACAGAAATTACTCCAGTTGATTTAGACAACATCAAGGCTTTAGCTGACCAAATTGTTGAATTTGCTGCATACAGAGAACAATTATCCAACTACTTGACCGCTAGAATGAAAGCTATTGCTCCAAATTTGACACAATTGGTTGGTGAATTAGTTGGTGCTAGATTAATTGCTCACGCAGGTTCTTTAATTTCCTTAGCTAAATCTCCAGCCTCTACCATCCAAATCTTAGGTGCTGAAAAAGCTTTATTCAGAGCATTGAAGACCAAACATGACACACCAAAATATGGTTTACTATATCACGCTTCCTTAGTTGGTCAAGCTACAGGTAAGAATAAGGGTAAGATCGCTAGAGTCCTAGCTGCCAAGGCTGCTGTATCATTACGTTATGATGCTTTAGCCGAAGACAGAGATGATTCTGGTGATGTTGGTTTAGAAGCCAGAACCAAGGTTGAAAACAGATTATCACAAATCGAAGGTAGAGATCTAAGAACTACTCCAAAGGTTGTACGTGAGGCAAAGAAGGTTGAAATAACAGAAGCTAAGGCATACAATGCAGACGCAGATGCTGCCATAACGGAAAATTCTGATGATGATGATGATGATGATGAAGAAGAAGAAGATAAAAACTCTAAAAAGAGAAAGAGAAGTTCTGATGAAGATGAAGGAAAGAAGAACAAGAAGGAGAAAAAGGAAAAAAAAGAGAAGAAAGAGAAGAAGGAAAAAAAAGAGAAGACAGATAAGAAAGATAAGAAAGATAAGAAAGATAAGAAAGATAAGAAAGATAAGAAAGACAAGAAAGATAAGAAAGACAAGAAAGACAAAAATTAGGTCACTCAATTCTAGTATTTTCATTTAAATATCAATGCTGCTAACACATCAGATTACTCTATTCTGCATTTAATATATTTTCGAAAAAAACTTTCAAACTAATAATGCATTCCCTTTTCATACACGGTGACAGAATTTAATATCTCTGGCACATTTTATATTTGATATACCACAATAAGTATTTGTAATTCTCTTTGTTTATATTATATATATATATATAAATATAAATCTGTAAATTAAAATAATTTTAATAAGTTTAAAACAACAATATTGGGAATTAAAACTATTAATAAGATTATTCGGATCTTCGACTAACGTCTATTCTTGAGAATGTTGATAATTGGAAAAGATATCTCGAACATCGCAAAAAACCGAATCCGAAATCACAAGCTTCTCGATAAAACTTATATACAAGAAGTTGAAAATTTTAAGGATCGATTTAAGTTGTGATACTATAGAATATAGTTTTACAATTTAGATATATGCTTAAACCGTATTAATTAGGGAATACTTCAAACAAACTTTAGAAGCATTTAAGATAGCGGTATACTTTTGTTACAGATATATTCAATTTCAAGATGAACACAAATCAAGATCTGCCGAAATTTTTTACAGAACCTCAAGACAATTTATCTATTCAACAAACTAATGAACTAAGGAGTATTCTTGGACTACGGCCACTTCCTGAAGAAACTAAATCAGATAGTAAAAGTGTTAGTGGAAATGATGAATGGTTATCTTCCATTAAAAAAGTATCTAAACCCACAAGTGAAGTTAATAGAGGCCAAAGACCATTTAGTAATAGTATTTCATCTCTTTCGCTAGCTACAGATATTAAAGATATTAACACTGGAAAAGATGTAATTTTAACATTAAAAGAAAGTAACATTTTGCATAATAGCGACCATGAGGACAACAGTGATGACGTTGAAGACATTTTGGAGCAAGAAAGTATTGAGCAAGATAAAATTGATAAGCAGAATTTTAAATTGAAACAAATGAATAGATCAAGAAAAAGAAATAAGCAATCACTTAATGTCAGTAGTATAGATATAAATGAGGCAGAAGATATTCAATCAAATAAATTAAATAACATAAACTTATTTGTGGGTGCCACAGTGAATGTCTTAGATAACGAAAAAAATAATTTAGCACTCGATGAAGACCGACTTAAAGGTAAGATAAAGATAGTTTTAAATCCCCAAGATATTGATAATAGTGATGAAGAAGGCAAATCGAAAGACTTTCAACAACCGAAAATAAAGAAGAGAAAAAAATTGGACTCCAAATCGGTGTCTAGAAGGATTCAACTACCAACTAACATAAAAGAGGTAGATCTGGTTGATGACGATCAAATTCCTGAAAATATAGATGAAAATTATATCAATGGAGATTTTGATCATGAAGATATATTGATTACAAGAAGGAGGAAAAAGTTAAAGACTTCAGAAGAAATAATGAAAGAAATTGAGAGAGAGAAAATTGAGAAAATGGAAAGAGCCAAATTTATGAATAATATAGACGATGAAGATAAAAATGGGATATTGATGATTGGAGGCAACAAATCCTTTTTAGAAAAGTTGAAAAATGAAATTCTGCTGAGTGATGAGATTGATCCAGTCGAAGATGGGCGTAGTAAAGTTGGAGTGCAAGAAAATGATGATGTTTTGAAGGGCACTTCTGAAGAAAGTAAACCTAATATCGCAATCAATAATGAAGTTATCAGAGCTGTAAATGAAAATGATGATCTTATAGAGGTAGAGAAAATTAGAAATGAACCTAATTTTTATGATGGCGTTGCATCGACTTTAAATTTCTTGAAAAGCTATAATTCAACTGTTAAAGCACATAATGAGGAAGGTGAGGATACTAACGATACCAGTAACTTGAAGGGTAGTGAAAAATCTAGAAGCGTAGAAAATCAGAAATATAATCCGGAAGTTAAATTAATTTATAGAGATGAAGAAGGTAATGAACTAACCACGAAAGAAGCTTACAAAAAATTATCTCAAAAGTTTCATGGTACCAAAAGTAATAAAGCTAAAGTAGCAAAAGATAAAGCAAAGATTTTAGCTAGAAACAAAACAGGAAATGAAGAGTTTAAGGGAAATAATGTTTTTAGATTTTAGAAGGACACTCTAAAACATATATTTTATAATGGCAGAATCGATTAAATAACTATTTGGCATATGCATTAAATTATTTTCTTTAAATACATTTATAGTTTAAGAGATATGTATTTACGAATCTTATTTATTATAATTTCAATTTAACCATTAGTTACCGAATCCACTATATTTAATCTAACGCGTATTTAGAAAATGGAAAACTATACATTTAAATTTTCAATAAAATCAGAATTTGTATTTTCACATCTCAATGAAATAATTAAAAGTTTTGTATATATTTGTATCAAGGTGCTTTAAATGACGAGTTTCACAAAATTAAAAAGACAAAACTACTTGTCTAAGAATATCCAAAGAATATATAACTAGTGAGTAATATTACAATAATGGCTAGAAGGTCCAAGAAAAATAATAAACAGAACATCATAAAAAACCCCGATGGAAAGAAAATTGATCGAAGTAATGCCAATACAGATCTGGTTAACATACTAGAAAAACGGTTAAAAGGGAAAGTAAATAAACCAAAGGTAACAAATAAGAATATAAATGAAGAAACTCTCTCGAATTATAAAATAGAATTCCAAAATATTTTTAACAACTTTTCTCTCACCCCCTCCAAAGATGAGGAAGAAAAGACAATAAATAATAATAACAACATCAATAACAATGAAGCAACCACTCAAGAGATATCAGTCGGTAAATTTTTGGATACTAGTATGTCAGAAGGTTTTGAAAAATTCCCTGTTGAAGTCAAAGGACAAGATGACAATATATCAAGTAGCAAATTACGAAAACTTTCTAAACCATCACTATCACAGTTAAAAAAAATAGTACCCTATCCTCAAGTGATTGAATGGTATGACTGTGATGCAAATTTCCCCTTGGATTTAGCTAAGATTAAATCCTCCAAAAATGTTGTACCCGTACCATCTAATTGGCAAGTTAAAAGAGAATATTTATCTGGCAGGTCTTCCCTCGAAAAAAAACCTTTTGACCTACCTCAGCTGATCAAAGATACTAAAATTGAAGAGATGAGAAAAACTTTGAATATAAACAATGATTCTGAAAAAACCTTGAAAGAGCTATCAAGAGCTGGCGTTCAGCCTAAGACAGGTAAATTAGATGTTGACTATAAAAAACTTCATGATATATTCTTTAAGATTGGGCTTAATTGGAAACCTAAATCTATTTTATCTTTTGGAGATTTATATTATGAAAAGAGAAATTTAAATTTTGAAGAGGAATGGAAAACTTTACTAATAGAAAAAAAACCTGGCTATATGAGTGACAAATTGATGGAAGCGCTTGGCTTACAGGAAGGGCAATTACCGCCATGGTGTTTAAAGATGCAAGAAATTGGCCTCCCACCTGCTTATCCTAATTTTAAAGTTGCAGGGATCAATTGGGATATCAAAAATTTAAAACCTAATGTATATGGAACTAATATCACTTCGGCTTCAAAGAAATCAAATTTACATAGAGATTTATTTGGGAAACTCGTGGATACAAATGACGAAAAAAATGAAGAGAAAGATGAGAATACGTATGATGAATTGAAAGATAATGTACAAATTAATAAAACGAATAATAAAAGTAGAGATGAGATATCTACTTTAGATGATGATTTATCTATTCCTAACCAACAAATAGTTGAACCCCAAACTAGTGTAACAGAAGAAACATTTCGAAGTAAAAATTCATCAGACCAAGAAAAGACCTTATATAAGGTTATTAAAGAAAATGATATTATTGAAACTGGATCAAAATTAGATTCTAGAAAATACAACTTATCAGATAAAACTAAATCTGAAAGCACAGACGTATCTCAAAGCAATTTTACAGATGGTCAGGCCCAAGATCAAGAATATTTACAAAGCTTTAAGTTTTAGTTAGCTGATATAATATTTAAAAGATAAATAGTTATATTTATGGCCGAATTTCTTTTAGTAGTTAGAATAATGGGACCAGTTGCATATTTTATGTAATTTACACCACCAAATCTATCTTTAAATATAAAATCGTTAATTAATTCTTACAATAATCAGATACAATATATAAGTACGTGAATATAAAATGTTACAAATGTTGAACTACATTATTTGTGTATGCCTTGTTTTTGTTTCTTAATTCCCGACTTGGGATCAAACATTATCATAGTTGGAGCAGGAGTAGCTGTTTGGGAAGATGGTGTTCCTTCTCTTCCTAATGGCCTAGGTCTTTTCTTTTTTGAGGCATCTGGTAGATCGTATTCTCTTTGAATCAATGAAAGTAGAGTTGTCACTCTTTTAGACAACTCGTGTGCCGTTCTAGACTTTATATACCAGTCGAATGCAAACAGATCACTTGATAAAATTTCTTGCTTTAATTTTTCGGGGAACTGGTCATCAAATAATCCATACTTATTTACCATCATCAGAATAAATTTATCCTCTAAATTATTATAAACTTTGCGTGCATTATTGGCTGGGTATTGAATTGTCATCTCATGTAAAGGAAATTCATATTGCTCAATTTTCTTTTTTACAAGTAATTCTTGCATTCTTAACTTCTCAATCTTTTTCATACCAGATTGAATTGTTGTGAGATACTTTTCATATCCTTGTAGTTCAGTGTATCTTTCCCAGAAAGTCTTATGGTATGCAGCTACTTCTTTTGGTGTTTTTGATTCCAATGCTGATTGGATGGATTTGATATTATCCTTTCCAAACTTTGCAGATGCATTGACAAATGCAAACAAATCTCTCTTATTCCAATTACTAAATGCTTCTGCAATATACTTTTGCTTTTCGTTTTCATCATCTTCAGTAAATTCTTCACAATTCAGTATCTTATCTTGTAAGATTTTCACCTTTTCCTTTAAAGTTTCGTTTTTTGTCTCTTTCTGCGATTTGGAGTTCGATAAATTATTTTCATCATCTGTTACATCTTCTATATCATATTTCGTGACTTTATAATTCACTTTCTTTTTGTAGGCTAATTGTTCCTTTTCTAATAAAGGTTCTAAAGCCTTTGGGTAAAATTGAAAGTCTTGCATGTTGATATGCTTTGGTGCCTTTGGATTTCTTTGCGCTGTACTAGATTTATCTTTAGATTTCGAGCCTCCACCAATAATATCCTTATAATAGTCATCAACAGAATAAGTTTGCTGTTCTTTTCTTCTTTCTCTTCTTGATGGGTTTATCCAAACAAATTTTTCTTCAGATTGCTTTTTCTGGAAATCTTGACCGTTCCATTCATAAGCAGACTGACTTTCAAGATCATTAAACTTTTGAAGATCATCTAAACCTAGAGATTCGTATTTCGCATTTAATTCTTTGGTTCTTCTTTCACCTTTTTGCAATATTTCTTCAATATCAATATCTTCTGTTACAGCACCATCATCCTTATCAAATACATCTTTTGCACCGTATTGGACCATTTCAATCAAATCTTCTTTATTGTTTCCGATAGAAGCCGTCTTTTTACCTGTACCTTGTTGTATAACCAACTGATCCAATCTCAACTTCTGTGCTGCTCTTTCAATAACTTTTTCTTCGATTGCATTTTCAGTTACGAATCTATAAACGTATACTTGCTTTTTTTGACCGATTCTATGTGCTCTATCCATGGCTTGTAAATCAGCTTGCGGATTCCAATCAGAATCAAATAAAATAACTGTATCTGCTGTTACTAAGTTAATACCTAAGCCACCTGCACGGGTTGTTAATAGAAAGATAAATTTATCAGAATCTGGTTTATTATATTCATCAATAGCTTCAATACGTTCTTCATGAGATGTTGACCCGTCAATTCTACAGTACTCATAATCTCTAAGATAACAATAATCTTCCAATATATCTAATAATCTTGACATCTGACTAAATATCAGTACTCGAGATCCTTTTTCTTTAAGACGTTTTAATAGTTTATCTAAAATAATCATTTTTCCTGAATTAAAGACTAAATGTTCATCATTCGTATAAGGAGGGCCAGGTTCAGCACCTTCAAACAAATATGGGTGGTTACAACATTTTCTTAATTGCATTACAATATTTAATAATCTTGTTTTACCTTCTCTTTTTGAGACTGCACCGTTAACAGCATCAATATCCTTTTCTAATAATGATCTATACCATTTTCTTTGCATTTGAGCCATACCGACATATAAATTAACTTCAATTTTTGGCAATAACGATTTTTCAACATCAGCTTTTATTCTTCTAAGTAAGAATGGATTTAAAACTGTATGTAATTGTTGAACAACCACTTCTTGATCCTCTTCACTATTATTTTGTTCAAACCATTCATCAAACAGCTCAGAATCCGAAAAAACATCAGGCATCAAGAAATTCAATAACGCCCATAATTCATGTAGATTATTTTGTAATGGTGTACCGGTTATTAGTAGTCTATTTCTTGAGTAAAACAATCTAATTATTTGTGACAATGAACTTTGTTCATTTTTAATACGATGAGCTTCATCAATTATGATATATTCCCATGCAACTTTTTTCAGAGTGTTTTTTTCCTTGATAATCATTTCATATGAGGTAACCAATACATCAAAATCTGCCGTAAGGACCCTATTATGCAGTATATCATACCTTTTTTCTTTATCACCATGTAACACAACGACATCAACTTCTGGGGTCCATTTTTTAAATTCTCTTCTCCAGTTATCCAATGTTGATTTCGGCACAATTACCAAAAAAGGGCCATCTACTTTTCTATAATATCTTAGATAACCTAAGAATGATATTGTTTGAAGGGTTTTACCTAAACCCATTTCATCTGCCAAAATACCTGACAATTTATTATCATACAAGGAAATTAACCAGCATAAACCTTGTATCTGATAGTCCCTAAGCTTACCAGATTTTACATAATAAGGGGATTCGGTCAGATACTGGTTTCCATCTAAGTTTAGTTCATCTTCAGAAGTTTCTTCTTCTTCTGCGATTAGCTCTGCATCTTCTTCTTTTTCTGATTTTCTACTATGACGTGAGTCTTTAAATGATGCACTTTTGTCATTTGAAAAGCTTTCTTTTTTCTTAGAATTTTCAGAATCTATACGTTGCAATAATTTCTGAATATTTTTATCTTGCTTTGCTCTAATGCCTAAAAAATGTCTAAATAAACTGGTAATAGTCAATAAATGCTTGAATCTTAAATAAGTATCATTTTTATCTCTTAATTTTGCAACTTTTGGTTCAACATCCAAGATAAAGTGTTTCTTTCTATCTACCCAATATTTTTCATCTTTAACAACCTTTGGACGATCTTCTTCCATTTGTTCAGAAGATTCAAGAGTATCATTGGATGAGACAGTTTCGTCCCTTATTTCAGAAAATGTGCTATCAGATTTATTTTCTATTTTGTCTTCTGTATTTTCATCTTCTTTCTTATCGACTTCAATTTGCGGCACCAAAGTATCCTTATCAATTGAGCCTTCAGCCGAACTCATGATTTCATCTTTCATCTTTGACAAATATTTTTTTTTGGTTTAATCGACAACGTTTGATCAATTACAGTCTTCACAAATTGATCTAAAGGAAAAATTTATTTATCAACCTTAAAAAATGGTAATCTGTTGGTTTATCTCTAAATATAATATTGCTGGAATGAAATAAGAAAACCCAATTAATTGTAATATGATTAAAAATAATTTTTTTTTGTTTTCTAACTCAAAATTTTATATTGTTTATTTTAAAATGTTAGCAGTTTGAATATATAAATATATATATATATATATTCTCTCTCTTTGATTTATCAACAAAACGCGCCAATATGGCATTCATCGGCTATCTTCTTCAACAGTGGAGTGACACGGGTCTGAAAAATCCGATGCATTTAAAAAGCAAACGACAACATTTTAGAAACATGCTGGCTGTTATAAAGTGACAGTAATTTAATACCCATTAATAAGTAACACCTCATTATTTTTTGGAAAAATCATATGTTCGTTGTATTATTTATGGCTATATGTATGACTTTGTATGACTGATAAATTTATTTAAAATTATTATGCTACTAAAACTCTTTCATTTGGCAATTGAGAGACATCAATTGCCAATGGTTTATTAAGTTTTAAAATATTTGATTTTAGATTCTTGTAAGAATCAATGTTTTTAAAGTACTTGTCGAATAAAGTAACTGTATCAAGAGGGCCACCTTTTGATTCAGGATGGAATTGTGTGGAAAAAATTGGCTTTGTTAAATGGATCATTCCTTCGTTTGAATTATCATTTAAATTTATACAGAAAGGTTTCCATTGATCCTTTGGTAATGAATCTGCATCAACAGCGTAACCATGGTTTTGTGATGTAATATAACAATGTCCAGTGGTCAAATCCATTACTGGGATATTGTGAGCTCTGTTACCGTATTTCATTTTTTTGGTAACTGCACCACTAGCCAAAGCTAATAATTGATGTCCCAAACAAATACCAAATATTGGCAAATCATTTAATTCTTCATCATTTAGTAATTCTGTCAAGTTTTCAATGGTTTCAGAACATGTTTTAGGATCACCTGGTCCGTTTGAGATAAATATTCCATCAAATTGTTCTGCCACTTCTTGTATCTTGTAATTATAAGGGAACACTGTAACGTTGGCACCTCTTGTCACCAAACATCTAATAATATTTTCTTTAACACCACAATCAATCAAAGCCACGTTTATAGTTGAAGTTGGGTTATTAGATTTTATGTAGTAAGGATGTTTTGTAGATATTCTCGACACTAAATTTTCCTTCATTGGATCTGCAAATTCCAAGACCTCATTATTACCTTCGATTGATAATTTCCCTAATGAAGAACCTTCTTCTCTTAAATATTGTACAATTTCTCTTGTGTCCACATCTGTGATTGCAGGTATATCATTCTTGATACACCAATCGGCCAAAGATTGGACAGCGGTCCAATGAGAATAATTGTATGAATAACTTGAGACAACAATACCAACCAAATTGATACTTGGTGATTCGAAATATTTCAATAAATTGTACTCATCACGTTCGTCAATTGATGGGACACCGTAGTTACCAATTAAAGGTTGAGTGAATACTAAAATTTGACCGGAATAAGATGGGTCTGTCATCGATTCTGTATAACCGACTAAAGAAGTAGTGAAGACTACTTCACCAGAAACATTTTTGTCTGCACCGAATGAGATACCTTTAAAAGTTGGACCATTTTGGATTTCCAAAGTAGCTATTTTTTCATCGAGATCTAACATTATTGAATAGTTTATAGTTAATATATATATATATATATATATATGTTTGTATTTGCGAGTGGGTACTGATTTTATATTTATCTAAATATAATAAATCTTGTAACAAGAGATGAATGTAAGATATAATTCAAAGATGGACTGAGATATACAATTAACAATGAGAATATTAACCAACCTTTATATACAACTGGAAAACGACATTAGAATTATTGGGTTATTATTTCAACAACAACCATCACTAAACAATAAAGAACATAATGTTACAGTTCCTTTAAATGACATTACAGTTGCTCATACATATGTCATCGATCTTTTTAACTTTGTTCATAAATGAAATTGGCTATGCAAAAGTACAGTAACTATATCTTTCAATAAATCGAAACTAAAATAATATGTTCTTTGTGACAATTAATTAGCATATTAAATCTGGTAAAGTCAGTCTTCTTAGAATGAATGTTAATTAAATTTAATCTTTAAAAATTGCATATCTTAATGGGATATATTATTATTATTATTATTATAGCGTAATTTAAACAAAAAAAAAATTTGTCAGTTGAAGAGTAATCAGAATTAAATTAGTCATTTCAAAGAAAAAAACTGTTTCGTGGTACAACTCTCCGTACGAGCACCTTAGAATACATCATTCTAAGATTCTTTTTTTGAAATGTTTACTACTCACCGAATTGCTGGAGAGACTATAAAGAGCCACAATCACTGCGTGCGCAATATTAGCAGACGTTTGTGTGGATTTCCACTTGTGTGTGAGAAAATCCACGCAGCAGACTTTCGTTATTCGGTTTGGGTATTGTGTTATCAAGGTTTCTCAGATGTGTTTAGTGAGACGTACGAAGTGGGTGTTGGAACGCTTAGATTCCACAGAAGAAAAGATGTGATCTATTATTAATAATTATTTATGCAATACTTTTTATGTATTTTTAGAGATGAGAAATGTATGAGAGAAACAAGTGCAGCAATACGCAAATTTTACTGTTATGACTCTTTACTTCTCTTCTGAAAAAAAAAAAACTGGAAATGCTTTTTTTTTTATTTTCATAATATTTCTGTTCTCAGTGTTTTTCTCTGGCTTAGAATAACGCTGTCGTATGTTTTTAATCAAAGAAGAATCTTCTGTACAGCAAGCATCATATATAGGGTTAGATGATACATATATATAGGGTTAGATGATACCCCCTATAAGGGTTAAATAAACTGCAGATAGGGTTGATTAATGATGAAATAGCCTCTAATATAAATAATATATAATGGAATATGTATACTTTACATTAATACACCTGAAGATTGTTTAAATGGTTACAAAACACATGATTGTTTGTTTGTATATTTGAGATTAAATAATAGAAAAAATGCCTTATGGTTTATATGATTATTTAAAGAACGTGAAAAAAAAAAACAACAGTACGCCCATATTAGTTGTCTCTATGGCGTGTTCCTTAAACCCTGCGGCCAGGAACACATGCAAATATAACTGTGAATACACCAGTGGATATCAATACCCACAATAAACACCATAATCCTCTCTTAAAGATTAATTTTCTAATAAATGGATGTTTAACAGTAATTAACCGGGAAGATCCACCCAAGATTTTAAATACGCCAGATATCTCATTTTTTTTATCTCCTCTTCTATCCTCATTCGTTTCCTCATCTTGATTGTTCTTATGTTGGTACATTAACTCTTGAGTAATACCAAAACATGCATATACAATATCGATTTGGTACATTCCACACACGATAAAATAACTACCAATGATAAACGGTACTATTGTTACAACACGAATGCCTCTTGAATAATTCAAAAATATCAATGTATAACCAATCCAAAACCCAATTCCTAAAAAAAATAACCCAACTATTATTCTACTGACTGTAGTATAACTAGAGAATGGCGATCGTGAATGGTGTCTTATCGAGATTCTAGCTTTGTTTGAAGTATCATTATCAGTAATGGTTCGCGTGCTGTTATGAAATCTCCAATCTGATATTTGATCATGCAAATTATGCAATGCTACTCTTCCTAAAAATTTAGTGAAACAATCAATTTCTAAAAATTGATACGATATGTTTTTCAAATCTTCAAATACATCTGGATCGTATCTTTTATCATTTCGTATTGCTTTCATAGTCATTTCTCTGATCATCTCTGGGATATTTATCAAATATTTATCACTTCTTTCTGGAGAAATTAAATATAGAGTACAAATTCGCATTGCATTATTATAAAGTTGTTTGGTAGTAATACGTGGTTTGATCATACCATCTGAGTTATTTTGATCTTGAGGATGGTTTCTTAATAAGTCATCAATTGCTAATAAAATTTTATTCTCATGTCCAACTGAATTCTTCTTCTCGAAGAACTGTGTATTACTGTTATCACTACGACTACTATTATTATCATTTGTACTTTCATCATCCTTAGCTCCTTCAGGGATTCCTGAGTGCCTTCTCCATTCTTTTAAAAGTTGTGACAACTGAGGAGAGTATTCTATATCACCTTGTAAAAGTCGGTTCACTTGATCTGGATCCTGGAAATCGAGATAACCTTCATTCATCAATGCATTAATTAAAAGTGAAGAGGTTACCGAGGCCGAATCATCGTAATTTTCTTCGGCATTATCTTGACTGTTACTTGTCTCCTTTGTTCTATGATACTCTTGAGAGTCGGTATAACCTAATCCATCTGTACCTCTAGAGTCATCCACTACTTCAATAACTGAACTTCTGATATTTTCAATATAATCTTTACACAATCTGATATGTGCCATCAAATCGATCCAAAATTCCAAATAATTCATAGCATGAGGAAACTGCGATAAAAATGTGTAAAAAGACCACAGGTCTGTTGGTTGTTCAGTTTTTTGAATCAAAACTTCATACAGAGTGGGAAGCCTTTCCTCTTGAATCTTTTCAAAGTCTATTGCCATATGATTAATGAAAGTGTAGTTTTAAATTTGATTAAGTTTCTTATGTTTTCTTGAAATATAAAATGCCCCTGTTTTCTCTCTCCTTTTTCACGGTTGTATCCTATTGTCCTTTAAAAATGGTCTATCTATACTTATTCAACTTACTTCAATTAATGCTTGTATAGTGTATAATTATTACAATATTGTGAAGTATTTAAATTTTTAAGTGAAATTCAAAATTTAATTAGTATTTCCCCATAAATTTATCAGCTGGTGGGCTTATTCTCATATGTTAGTTTTGGTTTCGTACTTATACAATGTCCATCTTATATATATGAATATACAATTAATATATACTAGGAATAATCAAATAATGAAAAAAAATATATATATCTTTGTAAATCATTCAACTTCTAAAAAAACCAAAATTACAAATTTATGACAAACCTTCTTATTTAAAATCAACCTAACCAGCCATCTAATTACAGACATCTTGTTTTTATTTTTCTTTTCTTGCTAAATTTTCAACTTTTCGCGACTTTATTTCCATTTTGATTCCATGATCGTGATAAAACAAGCGTAGAACACTCACGAAAAAAAATATTTGTATTGAAAAATTCTTAATAATAAGTGTCAAATTAAATCAGAAGACCAACCATCTAAGTATTTTAAATAAACATACACATAATATTTTGATAAAATTGTTCCAATAATTAAAGATATTATTACATTAGAATACTTCTTTTGTTTAATTAGAATTTATTGTTGTTAGTTTCTGAACTTCAATTACTATTTAATGTCGTTATTAAGGGAATTTCCTGATTCAAGAAGAACCCTGCCATGTTTTTTTTTTTATTCAGAGTTGAAAATATATTTAGTTCAATGATTTAATTAATTCTAGATGCCTTAATTTATATTAGTAGATATCGTAATATATACAACCTAATGACCTCATTGTTCCTGAAATTAGATTATATCATGGACATATATATATATGCATATAAATCTATGTGCTTAAATTTTTCTAAAGCGTATTCTTTTTCTCTATAAATATTAACCATTAACTATTCAATTAAAAAAAATAGTCTTAGATTTTATAATTCACTATACTTATTATTTTCATGCATCGTAGTAATTATTCGTGTATTTTTCAAAGAAATCCAATAAATTGTCCTTCATTAGTTGAGAAACAGTTTCCGAGTATCTTGCTGAAATTTCGTTAGTAACCATCGTTATTCCTAAATCTTGAATTACAATAGCTAATGCTTCTATTGTTTGAATAGAAAACTCTATATACCAACGATGGTTCCAACAGCATATTTTCACACAAAGATCTATTATAGTGGATTCTAATTCTTTGATTCTGTTTGTGATAGATTCTGGAGCCATGCTTATCTCTACATCTGAACTGTTAGCTATGTTTTTTACCTTAACGCATTCATTAACGCAATATTCCAATAACCTTCTTGCACAACCTGAAGAAAATCTCTGAGACAGACCTATCTGGAATGCACGGGCAGCTTCTGGGTAGTGTCCCAATCTACGGGCACATAGACCAAATAATTCCCATTCGATAGTCAATTTATTATATGTAGTATTTTGTGTTTCAAAATAAACCTGTTCAGTTTGCCATAAAGTATATGTCTTCAAATCGTCATATAATAACATAAACAAATTGTCCAACCATCTTTCACATAATCTCTTAGATGTCAAAGAAGTGTTTTGAGATGAATTCAAATCTGCTGTTGAAACATTAACTTTAACGCTTGAATTGGCACCGCTGTTTAACCCGTTTTCGACACTACCATGCGCATTTGAGTTTTCGGTGTCTGTATTTTCGGCAGAGGTTTGGTATTCTTCCTCCATTACAAAAATATTAGACCTGTACCTCAACAATGATTCCCAACCAGTTATTTGTACAATTTCAGTCAGCAGCTTATATACCATTTGAAATGTTGATTTCAGGTTTGAAGCAGCCAGTCTCACAAGCACTGGATCAGCGGATTTATGTTCTCTTTGAATATCTTGTGGATTTAATGAACTCACTTCATCTAAAATGACATCCACAGGTAATGGTAAGTGCAGATTAGAATCAGATTGGATAGGAACCACTCTCTTCAAACCATATTTGCCTTTCAAAGGAGACATAGGACAGGAGTTTAACGTTAACAAAGCATTTTCAATATCTCTTAGCTTAACATATGATTTTGCTAGAAGATACCATGGTTTAAATTCACTTGGCGAACAACTTACTAAACTATTTGCTACTTCTTCAGCAAGTACATAGTCATGTTTAACATTTAATAAAAACTCAATTTGTGCTGAAAGCATGTCTGCCTTATATTCCAATTGATAGAAATTAACATCAGTAGTCTCTTCTTGTTTCTTTAATTGTTCGTTTAGTAGTTGGATTGCATCTATTTCCATCTCACATTCAAATAAAATACGTATTAATACCACAACTGCTTCTGGATGAGTTTCAACTAGCTTCTCTAACATAGCACGGCATTTATCCAGTGAATGTGTTAATTTAACAACTTCGAGTAGAGTCTCTACTAAGTAATTATTAGATCTTGTCACATTTGTGACAAATACTGGTGCTCCTAATAATGGCCCCTTTTCGTAAACTAATGGGAATAATTCGATAAAATTATCAGCAGTATTACTAATCTCACCGCTTGTAAATGGATTTAATACTAAAGTTTCTACTAAATTCTGTGATTCACCCTCTTCTGCATTATCTTTCATCAAAATTACTGAACGAACCATACCGCTCATAAATGTTTCAATCCATAATAGTTGGAAATCAGGATTATCTTCTCCAGATGGTAAAGTTGGATTAACTTGTAATAATTCTCCATCAATGTCCAATATATAAGTGTGTAAATTACCTGGAATATGAACAACGATGTTCATGTCGCATCTTCTAAAAGAATTCCAAGTAGATAAAGTGATTCTTGCGACATTAAAGTTTTTAATCTTTCCAAACCAAGCTTGTGGTTCTTCAGAGATCGTGTCTGCAATCTTCTTTAAAAAGACAGCAATGGAAGTTGGATCATTTGTGTCGATACCAACTGAGTAAAAAAATGTACCTATTTCGCCCTTATTGTTGGTTGGATTATATAGATCTTTAATTACCGAGTTCGATATATCTTGCTGCATATCAAAATTTTCATTTCTATTCCCATTGGATTTTGAATTATTATTTAATTGAGCAGTTGATGAAGAAGATGCTACGTACTTGACTAATGTGAGAAGATCTGGGGGACCTAAATCTAGGAATTGAGAAATCTTCAATTTTCTTTCATTCAAAGCATAACCAATATTATCTTCTTTCACTTCTGGGATTGAACCTTGTGAAAACATTTTTTTAATAAATGGTTGAATGATTGTATTTTTCTCAAATCGTTACGTTCTTTTAATATCAATGCTTATTACTTTATTCTTTTTTTTTTTAATGCAAAGTTCAGATCTTACTCAATTGAAATAAGACACCAGAAAGAAAACTTTATAAAAATAGGCACAAAAGATTAATATTATTATTCTTAATACAATTACTTAAGACTTTGAGATTTTAACAACCAACAATATAATGAACTAATTAAACGATTTCGAACAAATATTATATTATATGTATACGTTTTAAAAGATTAAAAGGTTTAGGTACATTATTTTTTATTATGCTAAATTATAATATATAGAGGGAGCTCCTTTAAGGCTTTTTGAAAATTTACTCTTCAGAAATGCTGTCAAAACTTATATATGCTGGAGTTGTTAAATGAAGTTATTAAATTTGTTATTACAGTAAATATATTCGCACACGCAATCTGTACTTCGTGAGATGTGATAGTTTGTATTATGCATAGTAGTATAATACAAATTAATATGTATACGCAGGAGGGAAACACCTCTACAAACTGTGAATGAGTCTTGGTTGAGAGTTATTTATGTTTGGCTATATTTATTACATATGATAATGCTAAGACTCATTATCTTTTGAATTTTATAATTAATTAATTATTTTAAAATCGTTAGTTATATTCCGTATCAAAAGAGACAAAAAAAACAAAACATCACACGTTGAGAGACAATGATCAGACAAACATGGCGGAACAAAAATATGATATTTTGGATTGATTTATCTCAGATCACAATATTTCATGTACGTGTATATCCATTTTCTTTTTTTTATATTATCATCTACCTGATCTCTATCAATTGTTCTTATCTTCATCAATGCTCCAGGATTTAGCTGTTAAGCAGTACTTTTCAGGTGGTAATCTTACACCCCAAGAGCCTACCACTTGTGGTAGAGGTTTCTTATTTCTTTCTGATGCTAATTGTAACAATAATTCTTTTGGAGCAGTAGGCTTAAACTGGTACTGCGTTCTAGCAGCAATTGCCAGCCGTATATCTTCTACTGTCAAACCTGCTTTTGAAGCGTTTGCATTCGATTGTGCTGCATTTACTTTCCCCGTCTGGCCAGTGGCTCCTGAACCGATCGATCCATCTGGGTTCGTAACATGGTTACCTTGATTACTGCCTGCATAGTCGTTGTAAACCATTGCATCTTTCAGCACATCTTGGGTGTATCTGTAGGCGAAATCCATCAACTGCAAAGGAACCTGATCTTCGTACTGATGAATCGATTGGGAGGCCAGGAGCAAATGTAACAATCTCACATCTTTGGGTATATCTTCTTGTGCACCATTCGAAATTGCATTTGTATTAATAGTGGCTGTTGCACTGGTTGCACTGGTTGCACTTGTTTGTTTGTTAGAAGAACCATTTCCTTCGTTTTGAATAGTAACGTCAACAGCTGTGTCTACTCCATTGGTCTGGGTTATGTTGGTCCCGATCTCGGTACTGTTAGTGCTTGCATCGTTCAAAGTCTCCATCATTATTACAAAAAAAAAAAAAAATGAAATTTCAACCTTATTAATATGTACACGGGTGATGATGTGTGGGATACAATTAGGAAGACTTTAATTTATTTGCCCAAAGAGAGTATATTTAGTGGAAAATAAAACAAAATTTATAAATGTAAAAAAATTATTTGAAACTGATACCTTAACATAATACATAGATGGAAGAATAAAGAACAAATATAAAATTAGATATATATCACTACATCATAATATATGTATTAAAACTTCACATGTCACACAATTCATAATATACGTTTAGATGTTTACTAGTATTACCATAATGTGATTTCTCGATTCTGTTTTGCAAAAAAAAATTGAATTGAGAGAGAATTGAAATAATAAGCAGAGTTGTCGTACGTGATGAGACCCAAAAAAAAAAATCACTGCCAACGGAGCAAAGGGTAGTTTTGTGTTGGCGGCAGCGGTGGTTCGAACGGAGAATTCTTTTTTTTTTGCATTTGATTTCAGAGTTTTGTAGAGAAACAAACGTAGAAAACGGGGTGGGGGTGGGGTGGGCGACAACATACGAAACTTCTGCGGAGATAAACTCTGCCCTAGTAAAGTTCTTTGAGAGTCTTGTAGAGAACATGGTGCTGCGAGAAAGCACAACAACACAACGCGAGCAAAGAGGAAGAGCCCCGAGGAAGAGCCCAGACGTCAGTGATTCTAGAAGCTCCGAGAAACAACGGCGTGGGGGCTCAGAGCATCATAATAAAAAACACAACGACGGACGAGATTGGCTTGCTGCGGTGTGTGGGTGGAAGCCGCTAACTATCAACCCCCCCCTTCAAAATTTCTCTTCCGTGGTGCGTTGTGTGTTTTTTTGAGAGAAAATTTGACGGTGGTTTTAATTTTTGATGCATTCATTCATTATAAATTTCTGTTATGCAAAGAGAAAGAGAGAGAGAGAGAGAGAGAGAGACAAACGAATTTTCATTGTAAAAATTCATATGCTGTGTAGCAGTGTAGCAGTGTGCTCTCGACATTAAGAATCGTTTATTTTATTGCTGTAAAATTTCTTTTTCATATATAAAGAAAGAGGAAACCTTTATTTTACAGAAAAAACTATTGATTGATAAAAACCATATATATATACATATATTTATATGATTCTTACCAATTTTAAGAGCACACCATATCAGTGAGATATATATATCCATATACACAACACTACAATACACTATACAATGTCTGACTGGGATACAAATGTCATTATTGGTTCTAAAGCCAGAGCCGGTGGTTCAGGTCCAAGAGCTAACGTTGCCAGAACTCAAGGTCAAATCAATTCTGCAAGAAGACAAGGTCTAGTCTTGTCTGTCGATAAGAAGTACGCCTCCAGCAACGCTAAGGGTAACAACGAAGGCCAAAGATTGACTAAGGTCGACAGAGAAACCGATATTATCAAGTTACAAAGGATGGACCCTGCTGTCGGTAAAGCCATCTCTAAGGCAAGAACAGAAAAGAAGTTGTCTCAAAAGGATTTGGCTACAAAAATCAATGAAAAACCAACTGTTGTCAATGACTACGAAGCTGGTAGAGCTCAACCAAACCAACAAATTTTAGGTAAATTAGAAAGAGCTTTAGGTGTCAAATTAAGAGGTAAAGATATTGGTGCTGCATTAGGTGGTCCAAAGAAGAAATAATTAACATAAACTGGAAACGGTTTGTCATCGTAATAACTTCATAAAAAAGAAAAAAAAAAATACAATTTAATGTTACGCATAATATTGACTAAGTTATATATATATCTCCCAATATACACATAAATATATTTATGAATAATTAGTTTAATAATGATCACAAAACAAAACATATAAAATCATAAAAAAATCATTAATTTATTTATTAATCAATTTAAATTCTCTATCTACAAAACTCAATAATCATCCAAACAATATCAAATGATTATTATATATATATGCCCATATTATATTGGGTTTACTTATTTCATTGCTCCTTCTTTAGCTAATTTATCCGCCATTTCATTTCCAAAATCACCCGAATGACCTTTGACCCAATTAACTTTAAAGTTGCCCTTACTCAGATATAGTTCTTTATTTATAATGTAATAATACTTAACCTTCACAAATTGCTTGATTAAAGAATATAAAATATCAGAATTAGGTAAGCGTCTGATTTCTTCTATATTCATCATTTTATACCTGTCATTTAATAATTTGATAACATATTCAGAGTCACAAAATATTTGAAACTCTATACATACCTTTTTTTCTATTAAAAGCTTCTCCATCACCAAAAGTGCCTTGTAAATGGCGGTAGCTTCTGCTCTATTGTTACTTTGTCCTTTACTTTTGTCCAGAGGCTCACTAACATTAAACTGGTGTAACTCAGGATGATCAAAAAAGGCACCAGCACCAGCTCTTGCTGAACTTTTACCATTTGACAATGAAGACCCATCACAGTATACATTAATTACATCTTTACCATACACAAAATTCGGTTTAGAGACTCGTACCTGTCTTTCATACTCTTCCAGACTCGTAGATATCAATAGCATATCAAAGGATTGATTTTCAAATTTTTTGGAAATAAAGTTACGTGCATCTAACCATGTGGTAAATGATTTGAATGTAATACCTTTTACACCACGAATATATTGTTTACATTGACTCCATTCATGAAAAATCTTACTTCTAACTTTAGGATTTTCACTTTTAACAGCATAATATTTCCCCTTGTAATTATTATTTACCTTAATTGCATCTAAAAGATCTTCATCAGAGCTGAAATTATCTGAATCATCTAATTCATGTTTCTTGCTCGAAATGTTGCTAATTTTAGGCGTCTCATCGTTTTTTTTTGTGTATTTCAAAGTTTCAACTGACTTCAGTATATTCGAAGTTATTATACCTTTTCCAGGAAATGCAAAATCTTTTGCTTCATTAAGAGTCTTAAATTTTTTATATATTGCACCAGGAAATCCTTTAACCTGCTTATTACATTCGTCCCATGTGTAAAATATTCCAGGATTCCTTCCTGCTCTAACGGCATAAAAGAATCTTGAAGCATTATTTTGAGCCATATTCAAACAAGTTCGAAGTATGGGTTTCAAGTAGTTAATTATTGTAATCGTTTTGTTATGTAAGACTGAGAGTTCCTCTTACAATTTCAGTATCCACTCAAAAGCATCTAGTTTGATGAAAATTTCCTAACGTGGGTCTTAGATAAATTTGGAAATTAGACGGCTTGATCAATATTGTAAAGTAACTAATTTAATATCAACACTCTTTTTATTTTCAATTACAAACAGATCATCATTTTTAACTATTACATCAATTACACGTTATTAGAATCATTTTTTTTTTATGTGTATCTTATTTCTACACTTGCGATGCCCTTTATTTTGAAAATATTTTTATTACGAGATGTTCCGAGCGAATGAATTTAACAATAACGTAAACTCTAATTAAATATCAATGATGAAAAGAAATACATCAAATAGTTTATCAAATATATACATTTATCCATTTACCAGAACAATTATCTTGGTAGTTAGGGCAGGATATTTGATTATAATACAGTATGTTATGAAGTATATATACTTTTTTTTTTTTTTGTGATTTATGGTTCAGTTTTAAATAGATAATGCAGTGTCAAACAAGTTAGTCTGATTTCAGTAAATAGTACTGTTATTGAATTTGATTTATAACAAAATTTTATCACTATGCAGACTATTGAAATAATAATTTTTTCAAATAATAACAGACCATTCAAATGCTTGAATTTAAAGATAAAAATTATAAAATGGATGCGGTTATTTTAAAAAGTTAAAAATACAGAAGTCTGGTATGATATTTTATGAACGTGAGCTAATAACGCAAAATTAATTACAATGGGTTAATTAACCCGTATCTTAATAACTTTTTTTAATCATTCATTATTTTCCTCATTCTCATTCTCATCCTCATCTTCATTTTTAGAACCGCCTTCACTTTCTGATTCACTCAACTCTTCTTTTGATTTCTTTTCATTACTTTTCTTCTTCTTCTTCTGTGATTTAGATGGTCCTTCATCATCATTAGGATCTTTTTTAACTACAAGATCTTTCTTATCGAACAGATGGTTAACTAAAATCTTATTTAATTGAAACATTGTCATCTTTTTACCAAAAACAGGTTGCATTTTCTCATCACATAAAATTTCTCTACGATCATTTGGGTTTTGTAGGTCATGTTTTTTAATGTAATCCCATACTTGTTTTACAACTTGAGTTCTGGACATCTCTTCCTCTCCTAATAGATCTTGCAGTTGCTTACTCAACAGAACTTTACGAATATTAATACTATTAGAACTTGGGTTTTCCACTCTCTTCCTCTTCTTTTTTGGTGTGGCATCGTTAACTTTACTACGCTTTAGTCCCAGTGTAGGTGATATTCTTTTGGCTTCAGCTTTTAAAGCTTTAGTCAAATCTTCATCTTTTTTCGCCAGTTCTTCTTTCGTTATCAGAACTCTTGGAGCTTGTTGAATAGTGTGATATCTTTCTACGATTAATTCATTTATCATTTTCCTTTTACTGTCGAGATCAACAGCAAACAATTCCTGGATAGCTTTACGTATTTTTTTAGGACTGACTTCATCAGGATTTGATGCTACGATAATGGCGTCAATCATTGGGATATATTCTGTAAGATCTGACATATTGTTAAATAATGTATAATTTAGTTCAATTGATACTTCAAATTAATTAAAATAATATCTTAATAGATCATAAATAAACTCGAGTTAATTTATGATGTTATAGGCTCCTTTATTCGGATTATATGAGTTTATTAATGATTTAAAAATTAACCAATTAAAAAACTAAGCAATACAATTGTTAGTACCTCTAACTATAATGCTAATAATGATATATAAATATAATTACATATCATCATATAGAAGTTAAAACTATAAATCTACCTGATTTAATTGTAATAAATTTTGATCTGGTATTTATTTCAGTACGTATCCTCTTAAAATATTTTTTATTTTTTTTTTTTCTTATCATTTGAACAATATTTCTAAGTTTTCTCCGTAGAGACAAAATAGAAAACTTACAATCTCTAATAAGGTTTCTGGCCAAGAACTCGATCATCTCATTACCATTAACAAATTTTGAAACTAACCATTAACAATGGGGAGATATTTCAATTGTTAATTAACAGGTTATGTATTTAAACTTATTATCTAATATATACATATATATATATATATATACATATATATATATACGTTTATGGAACAATGTTAGAATTGTATTTACTTGCTCTTATTATTTATACAAATAACATATAACCTAACCCTTTCAGGATACTGCTAAGTAAATATTTTAGATTTAATTAAAGATATATTTCATTGTTTATATTTCTTTGTACCACAAAAAGCACATATTTATAGATTAAACATTTAGTACTGTACATGCCAAATAGAATGAGTAAGTAAAATTTTTCTTACACATACTGTGTTTTTAATTTATGTAATTTTTAGTAGATATTATTGTTTATGAATGCAGTATGTTTTGGTTTTTGGATTTCATTTTCTTAAGTTTACTTTGAATGTTGTAAATTTTTCTTTTGTTGTCTTTCATTCTTCTTAATCAATCTCTTTCTTTCTGCTCTATTTAAACTTCTTGGGTCGATTAATTCTTTTTCTGTACCAATATGGTCATCATCGACTTCAACTAACCATTGATCATCCAATTTCTTATTAATACCTTGATAACCCCATTTTGGTGCCCATTTACCAGTAGCTTCATCAAATACCATTTTACCTGATTTTTCTTTCGATTGAATACCTTTTCTAGCAGCGAATTTCTCCCATCTGGTTGGGGTCTTTGGTTTTGGTAATGGCTTTTCTCTTGGTAATTCAGTAGATGGTTCTGGTAGTTGAATTAGAGTCATGGTGGAACCTTGTCCACTAGTACCACCAGCAGCTTCGGTAGTTGTTTTCATTGGTAAAGATAATATTTGATTAATCAATAGTTGCACATTATCACGAGTTAAATTCTTTAAATTTTCTTCACGCTTAGCATTGGAAGAATCATAATCATTTCTATCCAAAACATTTGAATCAAAAATAGCAAGATTACCCAAGTCATAGGATACTGGGATATCTTTTTCAACTTTAACAGGACGTTGGCTATATTCTTCTGTAGACATTTTCTAAGTTGGCCTTGACTTTTTCAATAAATGAGCTTTGAGTTTATATCAAAATCTATTTTACTTTGCTAACAGCCTTTATGATCAAACGAAATAGCTTAATCCAAAACACTTCAATAAATACAAACTATGATTACTAATATACATTGAGGAGACACTTTACAATATATCTACAGTTTCTCAAAACATTCACCTTTCATTATTAAATGAAGTCATCTCATCTCATCTCATCTCATCTCATCTCATCTCATCTCATCTTTCTCTTGCCTTACAAAATCTTTCAAAAAAAATTTCAGCACTTCGTTGAAAATGATCTACAAATATCAATCTGAATTGTTAACCCACATAGTTACCATTTTTATATACAGCTCTAAATAGTTAAGTGCAACTCTACAACCGTGTAATCTGATGAGCTAATAACTGCCAAGTGCAAGTATTGATTTATCAATTACTCAAGTACTCAAACACTTATTTTGATAAGAAAAAAAATAAACTCATCAAAAAAATTTTGGTGTTTTTATGAGCTTGCCTATTACACAAGTAGTTCTACATAATAAGATCGAATCATGAACTGAAAGGAAATGATTTTAATGTGCTAATTAAATTAGAAAAGTTATTATGCTTCTCCTTTTCAGATGTTCAAAGTCTAATTTAATAATTTCTTAAAAACCTATTCTTAAAATATATAGAAAAGATACATAAAATAACTCAACAAGCTATTTAAATATATGGAACAACAAAATTATAAATTCCCAATACAATTTGTTTAGTATCTTCTTTGTGGTCTTTGAGTTTGAGATCTGTCTTGCATGTAGGTACCTGGAACAATGTGTTCTGGAAGATGCAAGTAGTCTCTCAAGTATTCAACACCAGCTTCAGTTAAGGTGTAGTAGTAGTATTGCCATGAGAATTGAGTCTTCACGTAACCTTTGGAGGTTAAGGATTGTAAAGCCTTGATAACATATAAGTTCTTGGTGTCAATTTCTTCGTGCTTGGCTTGGTTGAAGTCCTTCTTGGCAACAACAACACCTTCTATTTAAAAAAATTTTAATGCATTCTCGTAATTTTGTGAGCTAGCAATACCAAATAATAGGATAACGACAACAAAATATAAAAAAAATACAATATTTTATGTTAGTAAATCACGTTCAGTTAATTAAGAAAATATACACAAGTTAAAAGGAATGTAATGATTCAATAATACTCTTGAGAAAGATGTTCCCACTAAATATTTCATTCAAAATTCATTATCAAATTAGTTTGAAACTTTTCAAATATATTCGAGGCTTCTAATTATGCCAGTGTCTTCAAAAACTTCTCAATTTTTAATAACTCGGTCAACTTTAATACAATTGAAAATCTCTATCAGTGTAAAATAAAATATTCTTGTAATTCTTCTAAAAAAATAACCACTTAAAAAAAATTTATTTTAAATTAATCTTGTATTTAATGATATATTTAACTCAATATAATTTTAGTTTATCCTGTATTAGCATATACTCTTCCAAAATGCTTATAATATCATGTTCATAAATATTTCAATTCATTTAACGATAACAACTAACAGTTTTCTCTTTAAATTTCACATGGTATGAATGGTGTGTTATCATGAGGTATATGATTCTGAGTCATTTACTACCTTCTCTTTATCTATCTTTACATTCCTTGTATTAACTTGCAAAATAACATAATAACATTAAACAATGTCATTCAACATACCTTGAAACAAGTATCTGTGAATCTTAGCTCTGTCTTCCTTTGGCATCAACATCTTGGGTCAGATTATTTATTTGAAATTCTAAACTACTTTTGCTGGTTGGTTCAGTTGAATAAGAAAAAAAATCAAGCAAAATAGGATTTTTTTTCTCTTAAAATTCTAATATATACCAATATATAGTATGTTAATTATAAATATTGTAATAATCAATAATTTTAATGTATATATCATCAATTATAGAGAAACATCAGATACAAGAAAAAGGACTAAGGTTCATTCACTCTACTAATCATTACAGTTAGATAGTAATAATAATTTTTCAGTGAAATTTTTCAGATATTCCAAATTATTTCATTTCGTGAAAAAAACAAAAAAATTAAAGCCAAAGAAAAAAAAGTATTGTAAGAAACTGTATGATACAATAGTTACCATATGGAGAAGATAATGAGAGTATCATTCACATACAAATACAAGTACACCATCATTATAAGTTCATCATACATTAACAATGCATATATAGAAGTAAATATTTTTAAATATATATAAATATATATATATATATATTGCGAATTGGTGTTATGAGTTAACTATGTATATATTCTCAGATTACATTAATCTATATTATGCATTGCATATATTATATTATATTCTAATGTCAGCTTAATAATGAGAGTATATGATGATATTAATAGTGTATATACAATTCTTTCACACTGTAGTAATTAAACAATATACGCTATATACATGTTATATCTCATACGTAGCATATATGGAGTATATAGTATGTGTAGTTGTGTGTGTGTGTGTATGTGTGTGACTGAGGGAAGTTATCATACAGTATGAGTGATTAGAATATATTTGTTTGTTGGTTCTATTTGCATGGGCGTTTGTTAGCCAATATTATGTGTCTTTGTAACATTTAAATATAATCGATGGGTTCATTTGTTCATTTTTTTCCAACTATCTTAGAAACTTATCAGATTTCAAAATAAAATATTATAATTATATATATATATTTGGACTTAGTGAGAGAAGTTCGGTGGAGACCGCGCGTCCAGATAATCCAATTATAAGAAATTATGGCAGTTACTTTTTTCAATTTCTTATATATAATGTATGGGTGTTAGCAGTCATACTGTTCTTTGCTCTTTTAAAATCTATAGAATCTTTAGATCTTTTTTAAATTCTCAAAAGGTAATGAAAAATAATAACATTCACTATTACAAATGTCACAATTGATCAGAAATATGTCAAATGGAAACTTCTTGACACTTTTATTTTATGTCACTTTTTTTTTTTTACAATTATATCTTTTTACTACAATTGATATTATTGAGTAACCATTATGACTGTTACAATTACTACTATTCGTAGAAACATGCTTGGAATGGACTCCTGAGAATAGATTACATTTGTGTAGTGGCTACGCACGTTCATTATTTCTTCTCTTAAATGATTAATGATGTAATTGGTATAAGTTAACAATTAACCAAACAAAACAATGGAGAGGGACTATAAGAAATGGACTGAGTGTATGATACGTTTTTAATTTTGTGTTTTTTTTTTTTGAATTCTTATGACTTTAATTGAAACTGCAGCAGTTCAACAAATATTTATTTACAAATAATAAACTCCTACCTCTGTTCCCTATACAGGTTGCTCATAAATATAAGTAATTATAGAATTGATAAGATAGTCAATTAAATTTCGATTATTTGAATAATTTAGACCTATCGATATTGTAATACTTCTGACTACCTATTTATTCCTTTTCAGCCCTCTAATATTGAAGTTATTGGTAGTACATTTTGTTGAAAAGAAGTGTTAATTTAGTTCATTGTGTTTTTGTTACTGACAGCAGCAAAATGAGTAACACTGGTCTTAAGATTAGTAATTTATTGATTCATTTTAATATTGCGTAGTGTTTGTTACAGGCTAAACATGGCAGGTAGTACAGTATGTGCTGCGGATTGGACTTCGTGTATCGAAAGGAATATAGGTTATTATTGATGTTGTAAGGTGTTTTGGGAAGTATTGTCATCGATATTGATGGTAGCAACAGGAGTGACATTACGGTTATTGTTATTGTTATTGTTATTAAACATTGTTAAGGTTACAGCATTACAATATATAATTCTTTGATTCCTTTACATATGGTATACAAATTATGATATACATTTTTGATCGAGACTTAGTTTTATATCTCATCAATCAAGTCCCTTATTTATATACTGAACAGATGGAATCATTATTATAATTATAGTATTTATTAATAAATGTATATTTAATTATAGAATTTGCTTATAAAATTCTCCTTACTCTTCTATCCAAAAGGACAGGAAAGTAATATAATTATCTATTCATTATTGGGGCCTTTATATACCTTCCTATAATTGAACACGTCAACCAATTCAACGTTGTCGTCGAATTACTTTTGTGCTACATAGCTATAACAGAACATTACTATTTACACATTAGGAAGTCAGTAGGAACATTGATATAATAGACCAATGAAAAATTCTCACCCTCGCATTCCATTATATCCGATATACAGCATATTTATCCGCGTAGTTAATCCGTAACTGCCATATGATCTGGTTCCATGACCGATAGTTCCTGTTTCAACATGTTCGGATCTAACGTTCCATGTTTCATGTTCTAGTGGTATAGGCAATCATAGCCTTTGAACTGTTACAACAAACCATAAAAATAATGGGCGCGTGGCGTAGTTGGTAGCGCGCTTGCCTTGCAAGCAAGAGGTCACTGGTTCGATTCCTGTCGCGTCCATATTTTTTTGAAAACCACCTCTGTTATCAGTTTACCTACCAACAATTTTAATACAAACACAGTATCTTTTTAAAGCAATGCTTAAATACAAGTCACTTAGGGACATCTTCTAGTGCCGATAAATCATACCAAGTTTGCATTTCATATAAATCACCGATATACTCTATTTAATTTTGCTGAAAGACGTGCTAACTAGATACCACAAAGAGTAATAATAATCATTCATTAATTCGAGATAAAAACCTAATATTATAAAATATAATTCGTAGCTAAGTCAAGAAGAAAAACCAACGTTTTTTGTTGACCATTAAATACTTTTCTTGAAAAACTGGAACGGTTTTTAAGCTATTTTAAACACTTGCAAAGAAGTATCTACAAGTTCAACTTGTCACCACCATTGGCAACCCAGTCATTAGTTGAACCTGGGTAAATAGATGTGTTCTTGTAACCATTTTCATTGGCAACTGTTCTGGCCTTACCGGCTCTAAAACCAGAAGCACAGAAAAACACCAATTCTTTACTTGGGTCAGGTTTAGGGACACCGAAAGTTTCTTGGAAACTCTTACCGTCCATAGCAAAAGCATTAGGATGTGAAGTATAAGGAACATTGATTGCACCAGGAATATGAACCACCGAATATTCAGATGGTTCTCTGTTATCGACCAATACCACAGATGGATCATGTTTAGCGACAATAGCCTTCATATCATCGAAGTCGTACATTTTACCAGGAATTGGACCGTCTTGGACCACTTGTGTATGGTTACCAGTCCACGAGTCAACAATAGCTTTCCACATTTCTTCTTAATTTTTATTTATTTATCTATCTATTATATGTATCTCCTTATTGTAAGCCTGTATGTAGAATACACAATTATAGAGTAATACAGACCTATACAATGTAAATGAAACAACCTATCAAAAATACCCAAAAAAACTTGAATTCAAATTAAAAAAATAACTAAACTGTATACTTAATAAAAATTAAAATATAAATTGAAATTAATAACATCTTCTTATCTTTTATAAATATATTTACTATTAATAAGCTTCTAATCCTTTTTTTTTATTCAGCAGAGTTTCAAACGCCCCCACCCCACCCATTGTCCAAATTTCATGGAGCTCTCTCTCTCAAATATTCAAAATTTTTATAAAACTTCTCAATTTTGATGTCGTTAAAAAAAAAATTACCCCATCGACTGACAACCACCCGTACAATCAACATATACAAATCCCTTTAAATACAATAAATGTCACAATTACTGCCATTCTCTTCACTTCTCCTCAAAAGAACATCAATACATTACTTTACATATATGTTAACCTGTATTGCCAGATAAATGAGCTCAATAGGATCAAACATAAATGAGGAAATCAATTTTGTCAAACGCCCATCAGATTCTTAAAGAAGTCAGTATACTTCTTTTAAAATATGAATCAAAATTGGCTATGAAAAACATGAGTTTGTTGTGGACCTTCACAATACTATGCTTATACATTTTAATATTTTAGATCAGTATCATGAGTATCCAATATATATTCACAGGCGTCAACTCTATTCCATTGAGGGTTCTATCGATTGACGGAGGTAATTGCTGTAATCTACTACATAATATGATTTAAAATGTAATATATATATATATTAGTAGTCTCAAAAGTTTTCCAAATTAATTCAAAATTGTTTATTTAGTTAACTTTCATACATAGTATATATCGATTTGCATAACCGTTAACTGATAGAAATGCTATGTAATGTGGCTGTTACAATAATATTCTTTGCAAATATTTCCCAATTGTAATAGGAACTTGTATTTATAAAATATAATGTACACATATTAACCAGTGATATAAAACCAAGTCAAAATTTTTATATCATTTAGTTCCTTATTTTGTACAACATTGTCGGTTTAACGAAGTCTCAAGTCACTGACAACAAATGCACCATCCCCTAAATGTCTTGTGTTTCCAACTTCTCTTACTATTATTCTCTTTTCATCAATTAGATAATCCAAAATAGTAACTGATGTATTGAATACAATAATTTTATCACTGTTCTCAGGATCATAGTTTAACCATTTAAGAATGGTTCTGATGGATCCTCCATGACTGATTAATCCCATGTTTCTCTTTTTATCAGTGACAGCATCTCTTATCGATTTATTAATTTGACTAGTAAGTCTCTCCATAAATTCATTTTCTGGTTCTCCAAAATCTTTGAATGAGCCCTTACCAAATTTATCAGCATATGCCTCTGCCTCCGAGATATGCATACCTTCAATAACACCCATGAAGCGTTCTCTTAACTGAGAATAATATTCAACAGGGACTTCATCAATTCTGCCCTCAATCTCAAGAATGTCTGTTATCGTCTCTTTGCATCTTGTAAGATCACTACTTACAATTTTATCAAACATAATTTTATTATCTTTCATGTAGTGTCCAAGTTTCTTTGCTTGTTGATGACCTGTTTGGTTTAAAGGAATGTCGTGATGGCCTTGTAAAATTTTTTGAACATTATGATCAGTTTGACCGTGTCTCACAATAAATATTCTTATAACATTGGAATCTTCGTTCATACAATAATATTGGTTAGATTTAGTCATACTATATATATTTGATGGCTTTAGCCTTAATTTTAAACGATTGTATTATACCAACTATGAAGAAAAGATGAAGGATAAAATATCTAATTTCGAGGACAATTAGACCCTATTATTCTAAACTAACGTTGGTTGGTCTTTTTATAAATTTCAATTAATTTCGATATACCAGTACAGGTAACATTTACGATTTTTAAATTAAAAACATACCTCCATTGAAACATTTTATATAATTTTTCAGTTGTATATAACTATTAGATTTAATTTTTCATTAGTCACGATATAAGCGAGTGGGTCAAAAAGAAAGGATTATTAAAAAATGGTGAATAATTTAAATAGATTATCTTGAGATTGGCATTTCATCTTGTGGGAACATTAAAGCAACCTGCCATACATAACTTTATTTTGAGCTGAAATAAACGACAACATATGATTAATACCATATTTTAGTAACAAATCCCAACTACTCTCAAATACATAAATGGATTATCCCGATGAGAATACAATACGGATCTTGATCACAACTGATAATCATGTTGGTTATAATGAGAATGATCCAATATCTGGCGATGATTCATGGAAAACGTTCCATGAAATTATGATGTTAGCTAAAGATAATAATGTTGATATGATACTACAAGCAGGCGACCTGTTTCATGTCAATAAACCAAGTAAAAAATCGTTATATCAAGTGATGCGATCTTTAAGATTGGCATGTATGGGTGACAAACCCTGTGAGTTAGAAATTTTGAATGACACATCGGAAATTTTTAGTTATAACGAATTCACCACTGTCAATTATGAAGATCCTAACTTTAACATTGCAATTCCAGTATTTGGCATAGCTGGAAATCACGATGATGTATCTGGGGATGCTTTACTATGTCCAATGGACTTATTACAAGTTTCAGGTTTAGTGAATCATTTTGGTAAAGTAATGGAAACTGATAAAATTAAAATAATGCCTTTGTTATTCAAAAAAGGTGAAACAAAAATGGCATTATACGGTTTAGCCTCCGTCAGAGATGAAAGACTTTTTAGAACATTTAAAGAAGGGAATGTAACCTTTGAGGTTCCAGATTCAGATAATGATGATTGGTTTAATTTAATGTGTGTTCACCAAAATCATACAGGTCATACAAACACAGCTTTTCTTCCAGAGCAATTCTTACCAAACTTTTTGGATTTAGTGATTTGGGGACATGAACATGAATGCATACCACACCTAGTTCACAATCCATTGAAAAATTTTGATGTTCTACAACCAGGTTCATCTGTTGCAACATCTTTATGCGATGCTGAGGCTAAAGAAAAACATGTATTTATACTAGAAGTACGCAAGGGCGAGCCTCCTAAACTAATACCCATCACTCTAAAAACCACACGACCATTTATAATGAAAAATATATCTCTAAGCGATGTTTCATATTTAAGACCACATGATAAAGAGGGTATTCTTAAATATTTGATACAGGAAGTTGAGGAGATGATATCACAGGCAAATGAAGATATCCAGAGAAAATTAGGTCCTTCTCTACAAAAGGAAGAAATTGATATACAATTAAAGGAACATCTACCATTATTAAGACTACGTGTCGATTACTCGGGTCCTGACGATGATAAATCCATAATTGACTATCAAGTCGAAAATCCGAGAAGATTTAGTAATCGATTTGTCGGTTTAGTGGCTAACAGTAATAATATAATACAATATCATAAAAAACGTAAGTTTCCAAGAAAGAGTAACAAATCTGAAGAACAGGAATTTATTAATGACATCAAGGATGCAGATGCTGAATTGGATGTTCAAACATTAGTTAATGACATGCTAAATAAAATGACTTTATCACTACTTCCAGAAATTGGTATGAACGAAGCTGTGAAAAAATTTATTGATAAGGATGAAAAATCTGCTCTTAAACAATTTATCGATGATGAGATAAAGAATGAAGTAAAAATGTTAGCAAATAGTGAAGAGCTACTAAGTATAACAAACCCTGATGAAATTCGTCAATTGATACGACATGTGAAAAAATCAAATAATTCTCAGGATAGTTTTTATAATGATGACAAAAATTTAAGTCCAGCTTTAGCCACTGCACTAGCAAATGCAAATAACCAAATAAATGAACTCAACAATGTTCATAATATAAATAAAGACACTATTGAGTCTGAGTTTAAGGATAAAAAAGTTACGAGAAGGTCAACCAAACCTTCTAAAGAGATTATAAACACTATCGTATCAAATCGAGATGGGTTATCATCAACCAGGAAGAGAAAGCCTGTTATATCTGATTCAATAGTCATATCTGATAATGATGATGACTTTAGAGATGAAAATGATGATTCTTTATCCGATAGCATCGCTGCTGATGTTGACTCGGATGATGTAATTAACGATGATATCATTTCTTTGGATTCGGATGAAGGTGATAATCGCCAAAAGAAGTCCAGAACTAAATCAAAATTAACACAACTATCAAAGAATAATAGAAAAAGATCATCTACCTCAAAAACAACTCCAGCTAGAGCATCAAAAGCTCCAAAGACCGACGTCTTAAAAAGCTTACTTAATAGTCGAAGGAGATAATTTTGAACAGCTATTCTTCAATAGATATACAACCGCCTGGCATACATCTGTAAAACAGATTCGTATACATAGATATATATATATATATAGCAATGAGAAATAATACTTAATATGAAGCACACAGTTTGAAACTGATATTTGTTCATTAAAGTAGTATTTTAGTTTAATACTATACTAAATATTGTTTAACTTAATGAATATGTCAATTTTACATTATTGGTGTGTTCATTTAATAGAAATACAACTTTTCTAAAGATTCTTTTATCGACATTTTTTATAACAATGGCAATATTTAAAAAAAGTTTGTTTTACTAAAAAGCGAAAAATGTGAAACATTTTCAATTAAGGCTTTGAAATCTATTTGTTTTATAAGAATGCACAAACTGTAAATAAAGGAATCATCCAACATATAATGGTTAATGCTATAATATCTTTTATTGTATATATAACTACATATTTGCGCATATCATAGCACGGCCCAGAGAAATAACACTAATTGAAGATGCAGAATGAGCCTATGTTCCAAGTCCAAGTGGACGAAACTGAAGATACTGAATGGAATGATATTCTAAGGGCAAAGGGTGTAATTCCTGAAAGGCCACCTTCTCCAACTGCACAATTGGAAGAAGCTTTAGAAGAAGCACTAAAAAAGCAACATGATAATAGGTTAGAAGACAAAAATATATCAGAGCTTGAAGAATTGGAAGACGAAGAGGATGAAGAGTTTTTAGAATTTTATAAGCAAAAGCGCTTACAAGAGCTATCTAAATTGAAGCAGAGTTCAAAATTCGGAACAGTTTACCATATAAATAAACCAGAATATAATAAAGAAGTTACTGAAGCAAGTAAAGGTACCAAGAAAACTTCAAATGGAGATTACCTTGATTCCGGGGAAAATGATGAGGACGAAGATTCATTTTCAGGAGTTTATGTTTTTGTTCATCTTTCATTACAGAGTAAACTACAAAGCAGAATATTGTCTCATATTTTTCAATCTGAAGCACAGAAGTTTCCTGAAATTAAATTTGTTGATATACCTGGTTCTAGAGCGATAGAGAACTATCCTGATAACAATTGCCCAACTTTAATTGTATATTACAAAGGTGACGTTATTAGAAATATCGTCACATTATTAGAATTAGGTGGTAATGATACAAAAATTGGTGATTTCGAACAACTACTTGTAAAAGTTGGAGCTGTCAAACAGAACGATAACAGACTATTAATGAATATCGATTCAGAGGAAGCAAGAGAAGAAAGAAAGTTGACATTTGCAAATAAAAAAAGTATAAGATCAGGTATTAGAGGCAAGTTTAACCTTGGAACTGGTCAAGATAACCTAGATGATGAAGAAGAAGATGATTTTTTCGATTAATAGATATGATGAGATACAAATTTGAAAAAAGAAGCTTATAATCTTCTCTTATATAAGTAGTGATACGTAATATATATTGTAATTAATTGCATCCTCTTGCATTATCAATTGCCGATTAAGATCAAAATAATAATAGAAACCAGTATAGATTCTTAATAAAGCTATCCATTTATTCTTGTCCATAAGCACAAATCTGAATTCAATATTATGCTTAAACCCAAATAAGGTGTTACATTAATATTCACAATTTTTCTGCGTTAAGATTCAGCTCATCGCCTTACTAATATTCGGAATAATGAAATCTAAGAAGTTTCAAGATTAGAAAGGCAGATGAATTCTATTTGAATACTACCAAATTGCAAGTAATGAGCCACCAGACTGTTATATACTTCTTTTAAAAGTTGATATATAAACTTTTCCCCTCAAATTTCAAACTATAACTCTAGTGACACCAAGACAATTAGAATTCGAAATATGACTGAAAACACCCAAAAGAAAATTTTGATGCTACATGGATATGTGCAGTCAGATCGTATATTCAGGGCTAAAACTGGAGGTTTACGTAAAAACCTCAAGAAAATCGGTTATGAGACGTTTGTACCATGTGGCCCTGAAATCATTGGTTACAAGGAGTTAATATCTGAAGATCAAGATGCTTCAAAGAAATATAACACAAATGTCACAGAAGATGATCTGTTATACGGTTGGTGGAAGAAAAATGGATCACCTACCACAGTAAATGGTGATTATGAATTAAAGCAAAACATGTTTGATTATTTACATGATTATATAATAGAAAATGGACCTTTTGATGGTATACTTGGTTTCAGCCAAGGTGCTGGGCTAGCGGGATATCTATTGACCGATTTCAATGGAATACTAAATCTAACTAAACAACAACAACCACCCTTTAAGTTCTTTATTTCATTTAGTGGCTTTAGATTAGAGCCTGAACAATACCAGAAAAATTATATTAATCACCCCATTAGTATTCCGACATTGCATATTATTGGTGAATTAGATAATCTAGTCACCGAAGAGAGAAGCTCAGAACTTTATAATTCATGTATGGAAAATTTAAGAACTCGATTGATTCATTCAGGTGGTCATTTTGTGCCAAATGCGAAACCTTTTTTAACTCAAGTAACTAATTGGGTAGCAATGACAACATCAGAAGGGACTGATCAAGTAAATGTGGCAAAGAAAATAAACAATAACGATAATAGTCAAGAAATAAAATCATCAAAAGTCCCAGATTTGGATGATGATTTATTAAGCATGATAGATGGCTTAGGGTCTATTTAATTAAATGAATTCTAAATCCTATAATTTTCAGAAATCATAAAGCCAAAAGAAGGAAAATATTAAATAATTATCAATATTTACTAATTATATTCTTAGTTATTAATCTTTTGTATAACTTTGTAATGACAGTATTTTTATTAATCATATGTTAATTAACTTTTATATAATTCTAATTTTGAATGGTGCCCCATTTGATTAAAAAGAAGATTTTTAATAACAAAGCTCGACCTTAATTTTAAATTGCGAGATAAGAAAGAAAAGTGAAAGCATCTCAAATGATCAAAGGGATTTTAACCATATATCTTAAATTACTTATATGTTATATTTAACAATAGATATGGTATTATAATTAATATCTTTATAAAATTTGGTTTTATATTGTAATAAATTTTGTGTGAATACGGGTCTTCAATTATCCTTGATGGATTTAACTAGATCATACAGTTGCAATGAATCAATGGAATAAGTTATTGCAAATAGGATGTGCAGTCGTTTGGTGTCTTTTATCAGCTGGTATAATTTTTGGGTTTGCTGCTTTTAAACAGGTTTTAATTTCCGAGGGTGTTTATTCAGATCTATGTAAAGAAGATGAACTATTATTTTTGGAGACTAAAAATATTATTCCATGTACAGAACAAGATTTAAAGCTAAATAGGATGTTTAGTATTTCAGCTGCCGTTACTAATATTTTAGCATTACCAGTTGGTTGGGTACTTGACACTTATGGTCCAAAAATCTCAGGAATTATAGGTGCAATTATAATTTTTTTAGGTGCCTTTAATTTCATATTTGCTGAACAGTTGAAAATGAGCTTCTATGACCCTTACCTTACCGGGTTTCTATTACTTGCAATTGGTGGACCGTTCGGTTTTATTTCTTCCTTTCACTTGTCAAATCTTTTCCCTAGGAGGTCTGGCACCATAATGGCTTTTATTACTGGTTCATTTGATTCGTCTTCTGCATTATTTTTAATATACAAAATTGTATATGAAAGATCTGTGGTCAGGGTCTCTTTACAGAAGTTTTTTCTATTTTTTTTATTAGTTCCAACGTTTATTTTATTGTCACAGATATTTTTAATGCCGAAAAATTCATATCAATCTCCAAAAATAGGGCCTAATGAATTACTTTCTTCTCAATCTTTTGAGGAGCAAGAAGATACACCGTTGTTGAATGATGATGCTCCTGAAAATACGTCACAGTCTCATATAAACAAAACAAATCTAAGAAGGAGGTCATCAAGTGTTACAATATTGGCGGAAACAAGACAACATCACGATGAATATCAAGGATTTGATTCAATGCATCATCTGGGTGTCAGAAAGCAAATATCTAGTCCCTGGTTTTATTTTATGCTTTTGTTTGCTGCTATCTGTATGCTAAGAATCAATTATTTTATTGCTACAATTAGATCACAGACAGAGTATCTGTTTGGAGATGAGGAGAAGGCAATTAAAATGAATAATACCTTTGACGTTTTATTACCAGTTGGCGGTGTGGTTGCGGTCCCTGTTCTTGGCTACATTTTAGATACCCTTGAACTGAACCAAATAATTATTATTTTAAGTTTTATTTCCATTGCAATTGGTATATTTGGGACTATACCTAATAGCTATATTTGCGCATTAATAGAAATTTTACTGTTTGTTGTATATCGTCCATTTTATTACACTGTTGTCTCTGATTACACATCAAAAGTTTTTGGATTTACTACTTTTGGCACTGTTTATGGATTGTTAACAATGTTATGTGGATTATTTAACATGTTACAAACTTATTTAGATAAAATCACGCATACAACTTTTAATATGAACCCTTTTCCGGTCAATCTTATACTGCTGATTATAACAATAATTACATCAGGTAGTTTGATAATATTCTTGGAATCAAAACCGATGAATTCAATCCACTGATAACCGTGAAATATAAGTTAAAAACCAAAATAAATTTAGTTTACTGAAACACATTAGGGAAAAACAACCTTTATTTATTTTATGTCACAATTATTATTATATAAATACAGACACTTGAAAATAAATTAGAGCATGAAGGCATATGCATATAATTCAAAATTAAATGAATAAATATAAATTTAAATAGATCAAGCAAATCATATATATTTGGTACATAATATCTGTTGAAGTACCACTATCAAAACGAGCAAAAAGAAGATACTGCAATTCTAGGCTCATTGTTTTCTAAGGATAAACTAAACATTCTTGTGTACATGGCTAGTATAATCCCTGTAAGTAAGCCATCTATTCAAGACATGAATCAATAAAAATGGCATTTTTCCAATGTTGTTTCACAAATTATACAACCAATTATGAAATAATTACACTCATGCAATTTTGCAAGTTACTCTTAATTAAAACGTTGTAACATATTTATGTGTTAGCTGCTTATTTTGAAATGCTAAGATACAAACTTCAATTAAACAAATTCGCTGCTATCTTTTCTTGTTCACCAAAAAAATTGACAGCGAAAAAAAAAAAAATCGTAAAATGAAAATTCGAAAATAAGAATTTGTATTATTTTAAAAAAATGGTTTTAATTGTGACTTTTTTTATAATAAATATAAAAAAACCCAATTTAGTTTAAAATTGTTGGTCAACTATGAAATAGCAACTCCTACACTTGTATATTAAGATAATATAGTCTAAACTCATCCCATCAACCATGAGCGCCGAGAATACTGGACGTGTTACGTCGAGTGAAATAAATGAAGTTGATGCCAATTATCTGTCACTAAAAACTTTACCTAACAATTCGGATAATAAAGAGAAAAAAGATACCAATTCTAATAATGAGGATAAAGTAATTTTAATATCTAATAATGAGATAAAATTTGCTGCAGAAAATCCAACGACTAGTGTCGTAGCAACACAAGACGTCGACGAAAATACTAGCATTAGTATACTTGACAAAATCAATGATAATCAGAAAAATCTATTAATGGAAATTAAAAAATTTAGGGAACAAGTCCAACCAATAGAGTTCGAATCATATAACGACTATTTTACAATCCATAGCTTTAAGAGAGGTACTTCTGTTAGTGGCCAGGTAGATTTCGATATTTTAAGAAGAAGAGAACATGGGGTGTATTATAAAAAAATCAAATTAGATAAAAATACTAATAATAATGATTCACAAAGTACAATTCTGAATACTAATACAGCAGATACAGTTACAGTTGGAAATGACAATAATAAAGATGCTGTGAAAACAAATGATGACGATTTTAATGAATCAAAGAGCACGACCCCAGAAGATATCGTTGGTCCACAAAATTTACAAGTCCCAATAAGTAGTTCAACCATTTCAAAAGACAAAAGATCCGTTTCCTCTCAATTTGTAGACGACTCCAGAAAACTAATCAATGGTGATATTTCTGCACAATCTATTATTCCAAGCAAATACCCCGATAGCATAAGGAGACGATCTTCTAGGATTTCGAAGAGATTGACAGATAAAAAATCATATAACGCTTCAAGTAACGAAAATTCAGAAAATGAAGACGGTGGAAGTTCCCATATTCAAGTTTTGTTTGAATCTATAATTCCTAAAATTTTGAATCCAATAAGAAGATCAGATTGGATCTTGCAACCTAAAGATCGATTTACTGCTGATAAACAACTACATACACATCCTAATTACACAGTCATAAAAATGAATGAACTTGTTGCTGAAAGGAAAATTGAATCAATATTATCGAAATTTGAAGGTGGCTTAGCAGGTCTTCGCAAAAAGTAACCAATTTTTTTTTAAATCATCACAGCCTTATAAAGTTCAAGACTTAATGAATCATAAATTCTAAGTCAAATTGATTACCTCACTTTAAAATATAGACAATACCCTGATCAAATATTATTGTTCTGTTACACTATTTCCAAAATTATTGAACTTGTCATTCAGTAAGTTATATTGGGTTACATGATGAACAATAAAGTAATATTTGGTGATCTATGCATATTTCAACATTTTAGTATACAATTAGTATATCAATAATAAATTTATTAATAATTACACACGCATAACCATATTTATTGCTTATAAAAATATCCTATCTACTTTTTTCTTCTGTTACGTCTAGTTCTACTCGATGTAGGTGAAGGAGAAGGACCAGATTTCTCCTTTGCTATCTTTTTACTCTTCCTAGTTCGTTTTGGTGAATTCCTGACTTGTACTTGTTCTCTACCTTTACGCTTTCTTGACCTCAGATCTCTCTTAGTTTTTTTTGGGGAACCAGTCGACAATGGTGCTTGGGAGGATTCATTTAATATACTTTCTGTTTCCTGATCAACAACTTCGAGTGCCCCTTTCTGCTTTTCATTTTGAATTGAGGAATTCATGATTAAAGCATTATCTAAAATAGAATCTGACTCCTCCCTTTCCTCTTCCAATAATAGAGCATTTCCAGCCATGACATTTCTCACTGCATTGGGTGATTCATGAATTTGAAAGTTATCGTTTACATTCTGCTCAGAAGTTAGAATGTTACCAATACTGTTTTTTAGCTCAGAATGAAGCTCATCAATTTCGGGTGTCAATTGTTTAATATCGGAATCAAATGGTTTAGAAATAAAATCGTTATTTACCTCATTTGTATAACCATCAACTGAATCTTTACTTTCTGAAGAATCTTGGCTTTTTATCTTTTTATCAATATTTATTATATCAATATGATTATGACTGACCATCAAAGAATCTTCATCCAGCATCTCCTCATTTAGTTTACTTACATTTTCGTCATATTCAATTACCAAACCATTGTTATTTTTAAAATTCAAATTTGTAGAATTACTAATTTCAAATTCTGAAATAGCATCATTATTTTGTTCTGAATAGGAAACAGACGATGCGTTAATATCATCTAAGTTATCTTTGGTTAATATTTCAGGGTCTATATCAATCTCAGATTTTATGCTATTCTCAATTACGTCTGATATCTTACTTAGTTTTTGAACATATGTAACAATCTCTTTCTTTTCCTCAACAAGCAAAGAGTGAGCACCTGCCTGCTCACTTTCAGAAGAAGAGCTAGGAATCTCATCAATCATATTTTTATCAATTTTTAATATAAAATTTGGCGTTTCGAAGTCTTTCTCAGTTGGAAGGTTATTTTCGGTGTTTGATTCAGAAGCCGTAGGATCTGAATCGATATCAATATTCTCATTGTCGTCCAATTGTTCTTTTTTATTGTTTTCCAACTCATCATGACCGTTATCATCTTGGTCAATCATATTGATATTATGTACAAATGCAGGTATAGCAGAACCCATTGCCTTAATATTAGTAAATATAGATCTAATGGCATGAATAGGCGCTTTTAATACCTTATTTGGGAACGAAATATTTTTTAAAATAATTATTTTTTCATGTTCAATTGGAATTTTCAACTTTTCATTTTTATCTATAACATGTAATGATTCTTTAATACTGCCTTCTATATCATCAACAAAAGCAATTTCATCATTGTTCGTATCTTCAACAATCCCATTTTTGGAATTAATATGATCATTTTGTTTAGTGTCATTGGTGGTTTCAGCGTATCCTTTGTCAGAATATAAATTTAAATTCTCATCTTGATTAGGCATATAACTTAATTTAGTTCCTCCTTCGATCTCATCATTGTAGCCTTCTTTGTCACTATTGAAGTTAACATTTTCATTGGCGAGGTTATTTGCTAACTTAGCTTCATCGCTTATATCTGAATCAACTTTTATACTAATATTTTGTTTGTCTGTTGAAGATTGGATATCCCTATTTTGATTGATATCACTCTCAACCACCTCAACAATAGAATCACCTAATAAATTATGAGAAATGTTTTGAAAACCAATACCTGGTGTAAGATCACTAATGTCATATTGGTTACCAAAATTCAAAGTAGAATTAGCAACTGATTGTTTTAATACTTTTGTGTTTTCCCCTGAATTGGTACCAATGTCATCACCTATTACAGAATGGAAAATAGTCTGCTCCTCCACCATATCTTTCTCATTGCTATTACAACCATTCGTGTTTAAGTTCAAATATGTCTTTTCTTTCACTGGCTCTTCCAACTCGCTACCAGACTCTGTTTTATTAATGTTTTGAAACTGACTTTCGTTTTCAATTAAATCTTTATTTTCAATTTTTGCATTTTCAATTTTTGTCTTTTCAATATTTGTATTTTCAATATTTTTCGTTTCAGAATTAACAATTTCTTTATCAGCCAGTTCTGCCCCATTATCAATCTGAGAATCTATTATGTGGTCAGACTCATTATTAGAAGTTATAACACGTTCACGATCTTGATACATTCCTTTACTATGCTGTATATCATTATTTTTTTGAATCAAAGATTCGTTACTTAATTGGATATCATGTAGAGGTTTAGATATTGTTTCATTACTTTTATCTATAAATGCACCGTTGTCTAAGTTAGAATTGAATAAAGCTTCGAAAGCAAAGCCTGAGGCATCAAGTTCTTGTGATTTTTCATTCGAAGACAACACGTTAGATTTTGTTTCAGTCTTTATATCTAGAACCAATTTTTCATTTCCTTCATTTCCTTCATTTCCTTCATTTCCTTCATTTCCTTCATTTTCTTCATTTTCTCCATCTTCTCCATTATCGTCATTTTCTTCATTTTCTCCATCTTCTCCATTATCGTCATTTTCTTCATTTAACGTACTATTATCTATGATTGTATTTTCATGTTTGGGTTGTAAACTAGAATGTATGGAAGACTTTTTAGATTCTTCCTTAAGTTTCTGATAAATCTCAACTTCCTTTAAAGTCTTTTCTAGCAGGTCATTTTCAGAATTTTGGCTCTCCAAAGAAAATGGATTTTCAATAAATGCAGGTAAATAAACGTTCTGAGACTGGAGAATTTCTGTATTATCTTCATAAGAAGAATCGCTATATACAGAGCCCGTGAATACTACTTTGTATTTCGTGTTATTAATAGCCGTGCTTTTAGCAGTATGTAGATCCAGTCTGTTATCATCTTCGTCAACCGAAAAATATATTGTATCATTAGCAGCAACTGATGTTTCCTCTTCATAATCTTTAATTTCATTTGAAGTAAAACCACCAACATCATCTGATAGTGATTCTTCAATTCTATCATGTGGGCTATGCTGTTCATTAGTTTTTTCATTTATACTGGAGATATTTATCTCTTCCTCTTCATTGTTTTCTGATGATTTTATATCAACATTTATAATATTATTTGCTTCAATCTCAGAAGCTTTCTCCTGCAAATTGAGGACCTTGTTTGCAATTTGCTGAATATCAAATATATTATCAGGTAAGTTTAAATCAATAGCTGTTATCGGATGATCAACCTCTGTATGAATGGATGCCTGTTCTTCATCATTCTCATATTCAACATATTCATCACTATTATTTTGATTTACATCAACATCAATGATTTTATTTTCATCTAAGTTGTCAAAATCTTTTACAATAACTGCTTGCTCTTCACTGCTCTCACTTTCTTGTTCATTCTCATATTCGTCCTCTTCATAACTACTCTCCATAATAGATTCTATATCATCAGTCATCTCATCTAAACTCTGTTGCTGTGATTTCTGAACCAGATCGAACGGCGGTAACATATATTTCACAAAGTGATTAGGATTTTCATCATAGTCTACTTCTTCCTCTTCTTCCTTATCATCTCCTTCATTGCACTCGAATTCATTTGCAGATTTTTCTTCTTCTTCATATGCTATTGGATCTACTATATTTTCATTGATTTGATATGAATCATTATTTGCGTATATGTTATTTGCGGCCTCTGTGTTCAAATCTACAGATTCACCTGAAATATTCACAGATATTGGTTCATTTTCACTATCCAAATGTTCAGTACTACTTTGCTCACTTTCGTGTATATTATCTTCATCTATCTCTATATCATACATACCCTCTTCTTTATCAATATTTTTAATATCATCAATCTCACTATCTTCAATATTATCAATCTCACTATATCCTGGAAGTTCATCATTCGAATCTTCCTCTAATTCTAAATTATGTGTAAATTGTTCAATCGAGTTGCCGAAACCATCGTTAGTCTCATTCTCTACATCATCGCTTATGATCTCTACTTGATCATTGTCCATTATCTCTCTGTCAATATCATTACCGTCATTACCAGACTCATCATAAAAAGATTCTGCATCTTCATCGATATTTTCCACCAAATTATTTACATAGTTTTGTAAACTTAGCTCAATTTTCGATTCCTGTCCTTTACGATTATTAACATTATCATTTATTTTTTCTGTGTCTTCTTTAACAATTTTTAACAGCTCCTTACCTTGTGATATCATGGATTGGATCCATTCTTGTGGTGCAACTATTTTATCTGAATCAACAACATTTATATGACTGGAACCATTTTCACCATTATTTTTATAATACGTTAAAGTATTGTGTTTATGGAAAGGTTTTATCTTATTAATAATAGGATGATGGAAATGAACTTTATTCTTTAAATGTTTAGAATGTTTATGGTGCTCATTGGAGTGCTTTGATTTTTTAATAACAGAATCAAATTTCTTAATATTCCTACTTGGTACATTTAATTTAATCTTTTTGTCTTTGTTAGGCATTGGTGCTGAACTTTGGTGCAGTCTATTTTGATGTAGAAATGATCAATTAAGATTAAAATATACTTGGTAATTTAAACCCAAATATATGGAAATAAACAATTTATTTTAATATGCAATAACCAGTTTGTGACTGGTGTATTTTAGAACAAATTGTGTTTAAATCAATTTGTATCTAGTGAGGTATTCCAGTTTTGATATATATTTTTTTCAATTTTGATATTTAAATGGGAAGGCTTCGGCTAACGAATTTATTCAGTGTAATGAAATTAAAATAATTTGGGTAAATTCAATTACGCCATTAACTTTAAAATAATCATCAATACAATCTTATAACAAATATTGCATCTTATTAAAATAATATAAATTTTTGTGAAGCAAAATGTCACTATAGTTGGATATTGAAAAAATGCGAATATCTATGAACGTTGCATTTTATTAATGTTGTTGTTAATTATAATTTATTATCTTACATATTATTGTGAACTTATATATAGATATATATATATATCAAAATATTAGTTATCTATTCCCATTCAACAGTAGCTGGTGGTTTGGAAGTAATATCATATACAACTCTAGCGACACCATCAACTTCGTTTACAATTCTTGAAGAAACCTTTTTCAAGAAAGCGTGTTCGAATGGGAACCAATCGGCGGTCATGAAATCAGTAGTTTCAATGGCTCTTAAAGCAATGACTTGGTCGTAAACTCTGTTGTCACCTTGGACACCGACTGTCTTAACTGGTAGCAAACAGGCGAATGCTTGAGAAATCTTATCATATAGTCCAGCTTTTCTGATTTCTTCGATGTAAATGAAATCTGCCTTTCTGGCGATTTCGACTTGTTCTTTAGTAACTTCACCTAAAACTCTGATAGCAATACCTGGACCTGGGAATGGATGTCTCCATACTAATTCATGAGAAATACCAAGCAATTCACCCAAGTGTCTGACTTCATCCTTGAATAATTCTCTTAGTGGTTCGATTAGTTTCAATTTCATGTCATCTAATAGACCACCAACATTGTGATGGGTTTTGATGGTTTGGGATGGACCCTTGAAAGAGATAGATTCAATGACATCTGGATATAAGGTACCTTGTAACAAGAATTCGATATTACTACCGTCCTTTGGTTTGATTTTTTCAGCTTCTCTTTCAAAGACACGGATAAAAGTGTTACCGATAATCTTTCTTTTCTTTTCTGGGTCAGTGACACCCTTTAAGTTGTTTAAGAATTCTTCCGAAGCATCAATGACGGATAGGTTGATACCTAAACCATCGATCAAAGTCTTTTTAACGTTTTCAGCTTCATTCAATCTCAAAACACCATTATCCACTAAGATAGCGTGGAATCTGTCACCAATAGCTTCAGTCATTAATTTAGAAGCAACAGTTGAATCAACACCACCAGAGACAGCACCAATAACTTCAGCGGTTGGGCCAACTAGTTCTCTGATTCTCTTGATTTCAGAATCGATGAAGTTTTCCATAGACCAGTTTTGCTTAGCTTTACAGATATCGACAGCGAAGTTTCTTAGCATAATCTTACCCTTTGTGGAGTGAGTAACTTCTGGGTGGAATTGGATACCGTAAATTTGCTTTGTTTCATGAGCAATACCACAGAATGGAGAGTTATCAGAAGTAGCGATGACTTTGAAACCGGTTGGTAAACCATTTAATTTGTCACCGTGAGACATCCATACAGTTGAGTGGTCAACGTTTTTGAATAGAGGAGATTCCTTGTCTAAGACATTTAGAGTAGCAGGACCGTACTCTCTCTTTTCACCTCTACCGACTTGCTTACCGTTAATCCAAGCCAATTCTTGCATACCATAACAGATACCTAAGATTGGGACGTCTAACTTAAAGACGTCATGGTCGACGTGAGGAGCGATGTCGTCGTAGACGGAGTAAGGACCACCGGATAAGATGACACCCTTTGGTTTCCATGATAATTCAGAGATCTTTTGAGTACATGGTAGCATTTCAGCGTAGACGTTATATTCTCTTAATCTTCTTGTCAATAAGTGAGAATATTGAGAACCGAAATCCAACACTAAGATAGTGTCGAACATGGAGGATACTTGTTCAACGGCAACCATTATGATCTAGATGTGTATGTGTGTGTGTGAGGAAAACTGACAAACCAAAAGGAAAAAAAAAAATTAGAGAGGTAGAATGTAATTAAGCTCTGATTAATAACAAAGCAGACACTCTTCTATTATAGGAGGTAAGAAATGAAAGTTTCGATGGGCATTTATATTAGAAAAAACTTTAAAATAAGATGAATAAGATAGTATAAGGAAAGATATATGAAAAAAAATTTCAATTATATATATATATATATAAGTATATGAATTTACAAATAATTCAGTTACAACTATTACTCATTAGAGAGTTCTCATCTCATCTCATCTCAACTTCAAGATAGCACAACTCATCTCATCACATTATGAAAAGAATAATGAAAAAAAAAATTTTTTTTTTTTTCACATATGGGGAAAATTCTTGTAACGTAGTTTACGAAGCAAAAAATGTAATCTATAGAACAAACATACGAACAGATTACAATTGTAAACTATCACCATTTTAATAAAATAAATATATAAAAAATTGCAAGAGTCAATCAAGGACTATATATATGTGTTAGTGTACCAGTGTGATATTGAGTGATACCTACATAATTAAATATATACTATATAATACTATATAATACTATACTATACTATATAATACTATACTATATAAATAATACAAATTATCATACGGCGCATCACTATCCACGACAGCACCTTTACTCATCACATGACTTCTTTATCTCTCTCCAGTGATTTCACCATAAAAATTTCATTTATTTTGAGTTTTCAAAAAGAAAATTTTTTATAAATTGTATTACAAAAAATTACGGTAATAACCAAAATAACCATAATAATACTAAGAATAATAATATTGTTCATCATATAGTGAGTGAGTGTAATGTATTGGTCCATTGTCATTTTTGAGAAATAGTGAAATGGATAATCCTCATTGTTGTAAAATAGGTTTTCTTTAAATTTATATATTTATATTATTTTGATATTCTTAGGAGAGAGATCCCCTCCACCCCCATTCAAGTAACTATTTATTATTATTTATTATTTAATATACTAGATTAATCTTATGTTTATTATAAGTTGTAATCCTCTTTTGTTATTTTAAAGGTTCTCGCAATTTATAGTTTTGTCTTTCTTTTTTTGTCTGTCTTACTTGCTTTTTAAAACATAATTCCGGTAATACATTATTCAAGAAGCTATTGATTTACTTTTTAAAGGTAAGAAGTTTTTATAACAATTGTTTTATTTAATTTTAGAAATATTTCTTCTGATTTTATTCTTAATATCTCAATATTACATTTGTATAAAAAAACAGAATATATTCAAACTTTTAGGAATAGTAACTAAATTGCGTGTCCCACCCCACCTATTGATTATTTTTATTCTGTCCTAGTTTCTTTTCTTTTTGTTTGTTTTTTTAACTATATAAAAAAAAAGAAACATCATATGTAAATATTATTAAAAAAATCAAAAGATCCAATATTCTTTTTTTTTGCATTCCTTCTAGTTTTATTTTAAAAGCAGAACCAGTGGTAATAAAAAATATATACACGCATCCCACTTAACCAGAAGAAGCACACAAATATGAAAGATTGCGATATTTACAAAAATAATAATACACAGCCACCTGTGTTACAATCGCAACTATCCTTAGCATTGGCAAAACAACGAAACTCAACCTCGATAGAAACACAAGATATTATAACAAATAATGAATATGATAATGACAGTGAAGACGAATCCTCATGCGATGAAAAAAATGAAGAATCTTTAAAAGATTACAAACCAGGTGGTTATCATCCAGCTTTTAAAGGTGAAATGTATAAAGATAATAGATATATGCTTGTGAGGAAATTGGGATGGGGTCATTTCTCAACCGTATGGTTAGCAAAAGATATGCTTACTGGTAAGCATGTTGCATTGAAGATTGTGAAAAGTGATAAAATATATTCTGCAGCAGCAACAGATGAAATTAAATTATTAAATAAGATAAATCAGGAAAATGGATCCTCATACATATTGAATTTATTAGACAATTTTCTACACGAAGGTCAAAACGGTAAACATATCGTAATGGTTTTTGAAGTTCTGGGCGAAAATCTATTGGCTCTGATTAAAAAATATGAACATAGGGGTTTGCCACTTCCTTATGTAAAACAAATCGCAAAACAACTATTATTAGGATTGGACTTCTTACATAGAAAATGTGGTATCATTCATACAGATATAAAACCAGAGAACGTATTGATGGAAATAGGAGATGTAGAAATGATAGTAAAAGTAGTAGAACTATTGGACAAACAGAAAAAAGATATGAAAAAATTGCAACACCAACAATTCTCACTGTCACACCAAGCCACAATTCATTCCGTTGACAACATGGATTACAGTATGGACAATATCAATGCATCGAGTCAGAATTCACCCCTATACGATTCGAAAAATTTACAAACATCGGGTTTCCCACAGCGTATCGTAAGTAGGAGACCAAGACGCAAAACTATAATAACAAACTCACAGCCATTACCATCACCGTTAAGCTCTTCAAATTTCATTGAAATGAAAAATCATATGCTTAATCATCAACAAACTTTACATCCACTGAATAGTCCTGTAGGAAACCTAAGTACAGCCTCTATATCATCTGCTACATCTTCGGTGAATATTTCTAGTAGTAGTCTCCATTCAAATTTTTATCATCATGGAAGTCTATCAAGGAAACCTATTGACACATCAACTATGTTCTCAAGAACTAACTCAATGAGAGGAACAGATTCAAATAATAAATTTTTAAATGAAAATGATATGACATCAAATGCGCCCGAAATGTTAGCAAATTCTTTATCCTCTTTTGAGTTGTCCGAAACCAAGATAGATAGTATAAAAAATGGAATGACACAGAGTATATCCAGTTTGATGGAAGAAGAAATAGAAGAAACTAACAGCACCCAGGAGGATGATAACATTTTACATATCAAAATTGCTGATTTAGGCAATTCATGCTGGTATGATCAACATTATACAAATTCAATCCAGACTAGAGAATATAGATCACCGGAAGTTATATTAGGCAGCTCTTGGGGGTTTTCTGCAGATATATGGTCCGCGGCTTGTTTAATTTTTGAATTAATTACAGGCGATTTTTTATTCGAACCTAGTGAAGGCAGTTCATACTCAAAAGAGGATGATCATATAGCACAAATTATAGAATTACTTGGAACTTTCCCAACATATTTACTAAACCATTCGAAGTATGCAACCTCTTTTTTCAATTCTAAGGGCCAATTGAGAAATATTTCCAAATTAAAATTTTGGCCATTAGAAAGTGTATTAGTAGAAAAATATAAGGTCGATCCGGAAGAAGCAAAACAAATTAGCGATTTTTTACAACATATGCTTGAGATCGATCCAAGAAAAAGAGCTGATGCAGGTGGTCTTGTAAATCACCCATGGTTAAAAGACACCTTAGGGATGGAGAATGTCACGGTTAATGATAGAGAATTATATGGAAATGGAAGTGACATCCCAGGTTGGTACCAAGAAGTTACAGGGCATCCAAGGCATTGATGCTTTAAATTGGTAATGATCATATTAATATATAGATTTTTTTATTTGATTATAAATTTTAAAAGTATATCAATGAATGATGACAATAATAATGTTCCTTACTGCTTTTACTACATTGTAAATTCTCTCCTCATCTAAAATTTTTAACTAAGATAGATATAATAATCACTATTACCTAAGATTAGATTTAACTTTAAGATTAGTTCAAATGTTAAATGTCATATCCACATAAGTTATATCCAGATAAATGCATCTATAAATATTGTAAATTATATTGTCTCGCACATTTGGAAAGGAAAGTTACTATTCTGAAACAGACACATATTTATAAAAATAGAAAAAGAATATCATTAAAAAAAAAATGTACACCTAGAGCGAACCAAAAGTAGATAGGAATAATAAAATCATTAGAGAAAACTAATGACAGAACAATTCAATTCTAAATCTGGATTATTTTCCATAGGAAAGCTAGGAAATATTGATCTACTTCCAGCCATTTGTGCTTGATTTGACATATCGATGCATATTATGTCTAAGCTTGGTAATCCGGAAGGGTATTTGTAAGATACCCTTTTTGAAAAATCAAAATAAAAGATGCCAAAAGATATGATAAAAAGATATGATAAAAAGATATGATAAAATTAAACAATAAAAAATTGTAAATGAAATGATCTTGAATTAAGAGAAATTATGCATGTATTTATATATAAAATTTTAAAAGTTGGAGAGTTCAATAAATATTTTGCATTTTTTTGATTTTTGAAAAAAATTCACGTCAGCTCATCGCCGAAATTCTTAGCATGAGTAGGATACTGGAAGTTTCGCTTAACAGCCCCTACCACTCGAGAAAACTTTTATTTCATTAAATGCAACTGAAAATAACTTGAAACTTATTACAAGCATATATATCCAATATATTTGGGTAGTTTAGCTACTATATAAAGCATTCATGTTTTGAGAAATAAAAGTTTCTATTAATTTGTTTTGGAATATTTAAGTTTTTTTGATGTAAATGATTTTTTCGTTTGGATTTGTTAAAGTTATAAAGAGTATACACAACCATGTGTTTTATTGGCGTCATCTTTGCTATACTCATTAGAAGGATTTGATGCGAATAACGATATACTTTTATTTGTATAATTTGTTTTTTGATACATGGGAGATTAAAACTAGGAAGATGTATCTCCAGCTGATGAAATGTAGGGAAAGCTTTTTTCTTTTTTTACGCCAAAATCTGATTCAGTTGGTCATAATTCTCACTACATTGTATCAATAAAATTCATTTGAATTGGATTTTAGATAACTTATTTCTATTTTATTCAAATTTTACTCCAAATATATATATATATATATATATATATATATATATTTGTGTGTTTTTACTTAAGCATATGCCTGTAATTATTCTTATTATTTATCTTTATTAGAACATATAGAATTATACTAATTATAAATCTTATTTAGAGTTATTGTGACGATTCTTATTCGTCGTCTTCTTCATCACTTTCTAAAGCTGCGAATGCATTAAAAGTATTAGTTTGTTTATCGGAAATGATATCACGATTGTCAGCCGGTCTGGAGGAAGAGATGTTCTTATTGTTTGGTTTAACTCTGACTGTTTCGGTAGAGATAGTGGCAACTACTTCTTCTTCTTCTTCTTCTTCTTCACCTTCCTTCTTGACAACTGTTTCTAAAGTAGACCAACCGTCAGCATCGGTAGTTACCTTTGGTTTGTTGTGCTTGACCTTTGGTCTGATGTGATGGTGATTAGATGATCTTCTACGATTGGTAAAACCGTGTGCAGCATATTCTTCTTCTCTTAAAGCTTGGATTCTCTTGATATTTTCAATGATAGCTCTGAATTCCTCAGCATCAAAATCAACTGGTAAAGTTTCTTCTGGCTTTAGATGTAATAATTCTTCAACTGTGTATTTGACCATGGTTTCTTATGAATGCTGTTGGTTAGTTTTTTTATATTATTCAACAAATTCTTACAATAATAATGATATATGAACTTAACAAGTAAAAATCTCAAACTTATTGGTCTTCAGAGATTAAATATAACAATATGAAGAACAAAACTTGATCTGAAGTATAGAGATAACTGGAAAACACAATTAAAATTTAAAGAGTATCTACAACGATAGTTCACTCAACAAGAAATCTTAAAATGTAGGTAATCAATTGATCCTAATCAGCTATTTTAACGAACAATGACAATTGTTCAAATTCCTCAATTCCCAACTGGTGTTAATAGAAGATGAGAATGGAATATACCTAGTAGTCAATACAGTTTGTAACATCTCTCAAAAGATTCAAACTTTTTTTTTTTTTGCTGAAGAAAATTTTCAATAATTTCCAGATGGGAATTGATCGTTTCTGCGGATGTTTCTTGGCAAGACGAGAAACATTTATAATCTGGGTAATTTAGATTTTGGAGAATGGCAATTGATACTCCATCGAATTTACCAAAGAATGACAACTATTAGACGACGACATAGTACTGATAGATCTCGAAGGTTTCATTTATTCAATATTGAAACTGATGTTATAGAGATGGCATATTTCTGAATCTTGTGTAATGAAGTCAGATTGATTACCTTTAAGATATAGAAGAAAGGTGTGAAAAACTAATGAGCCAGAAAAATATCTGTATCCTCAATATATATATATGTGTGTACTAATAGGTTAAATTTGTTTTAACTATATTATTTAGTATTAGATTCTTGTAAATGCTTATTAAGGTATGATTTTCTTGATGCAATTTCTTTTATCTCTTTGAGATACATTTTATAATTCACATAATATCTATGCTGTGAACTTCTTATTGTAGGTATCACTTTTTCAATGACGTTTTTGTTCAAGTCAAAATTTTCTTGTTTTAAAGGTTCGATATATTGTAACTCTTCTCTAAGAGACTTGATTCTATCGGATGTGTTTAAAATATTTTGTTCAATTAATAACTTCTCTGTCGCAGGGTCGTATGTATTATTTTCGGAGCATACAATTGGATGAGTTTCTGTAACACTTGTTTCATTTATTAAAATATTAATATCCTTCAGTTTATCAACCATACTTTGTGAATCTTCATAATTTAAATTCCTCATCTTCAACGCAATCAATTCATTTATTTTGTTATCAAATTCGTCCTGAGGTTTCTCAATGAAATCTGGTACAAATAATTGGTTATAAGACAGACATTGTAACTCGATATCAACCAATTTATTATCAATTTCATGTCCTTCAATAGTAAAATCGGACTCCAAAGGAGGTTTCTCAAAAATAACTTGGTTTTTAGAATTTATTTCATCTTCATTTTGAACCTGCTCATCAGTATATGTGGTAAAGTGTTGTTCCTCGTTAATGTCATCGTCTTCTTCTACATCATCTAAGAGTATATCAAAATCGTTATCTGGCTTAGGTAACTTTTTAAATAATCTTTTAATGTTTAAACGCAAAGTTTTCTGAGCAATTTTTGGATTGACTTCAGGGATATTCCTTTTAGTTGTTTCTATATTCTCCTCATTTGATTCGGTTAAAAATGGTATCTCTAAAATAGGAGCTAAATTGGAGTATTTAACTATTGCTTCTTTCTTTTCTTCAAAAAGTTTTTCATCATCGTAGTCAATTTCTCCCGGTTTGGATAAAATTAAAGCAGGTTTTTTGTAATCATCTAAAATAACATTGGTGTTCGATGTTAATTTTTTCGCTAAATTTGGATCAGCTCCTATAACCTGTTTTGATTGTTTTGTTTTCTTTCTGTCACTATTATTTTTTATTTCTTTGTTGAATAGATTTTTATATTTTTCATCTTTGTTTTGTTGAAGACCAAATTTTTGAACTTTTCTTTCATAATTTTGTAAATCTCTTGATAATCTAACATCCTCTTCAGTCGTATCGTATAACCCTTCTATAGGAGCCTGCTCATATATAATATCCTCGTTATAATCGATTTCAGTAGCATATCTTTTCTTTGTCTTCTTTAATTTTTTCCCAATATTTGAGTCTTTCAATTCTCTTCTTCTTTGTAACAAGGCAATACGTTTTGATGCCTCTAGCATACGTTCTCGTATTTTTCTAGTAGCTTTTTTACCTTGTGTATTCATCAACCGGGCTTTAGCTTCAGCAAGCATTTCCTTTTCACTTACTTCTAACTCTTCACCATCTGGTTTTGCAGGTAATGATTCAGCAACAGGATTCATTTCACCATGTTTAAATCCCAAAGAAGATTGAATGGTTAACAAGTCATTTGTGTTATTATTTTCCTTCGACTGGATATCTTTATTGATATGCTGGTGTAAGAGACTGTTGTAACGGTTAATACATAGTTGAGCAGGACGGCCCATTAAATCTGCTATTGTTCTCCATTGGTTAGGTATCTTCTGTGCTAAATCCAATAATTTATTATCTTCTTCTTTAGTAAATGCAGTTAAATTCAATGTGGGGTTCAAAAACTCGTTCCATCTAAGTTCACATTGCTTAGCTGATTTCTTCTGTAATAAGGACGCTATCTTACTCCATTTGTGTGGTCCATATTTTTGTATTGCTGCCTTCAAAATTTGGTCTTCGATATTCGTCCATATTCCACCTTTGACATATATAGGTACAGGTGCCATGATTAAATTTTTACTTCACTGTTGGGACAAAATAATTAATTGATGATTTGTAGTCTTTTGAAACACAACAGTGAGATAAAATATAATAAAATTGAAAATACAAAAAAAATCCAATGATGGATCCTTTATAATAAAAATTAAATTCAAAATAACAAATGTCTATTTAATAACCTTTTCTAACGACAATGTTGCGATGTGCTGGATTTAACATCAATACATTAAATAGATGTTTTACTTATTGTAATCATTTTACAATAAAATAAAGTTGGCATTTCATATTTCGGATACGCCTATGCTGAAATTCGTAAAATAAAAGAAGAAAAAAAAAATTGAAAAGATATAGGTGAACAATTTGAATTAAAAATGTGGATTACTTCTAATAAAAAACAATATTTATTGTAGATCTTAATTGAATTGACAATTATATTTGAAACTAAGGAAGTAATCCAATTAATAAGACCTTTTGTTTTGCAGTTTAATTTTATATAAACAACTATCATTAATTATACAATTTAGCAATTGGCGATCACTAATTGTTAATTTATCATTATTCAAGTCGAAATTACTGCATCAAAACAATCCATAAATATAAAAACTATTTTATATATTTGTGGTATATTTAATACCTAATTTCCAGTCTTCGTTAATATAATTGTGATTTTGCATTTGAAGGACTTTATCTGAATATATTAGTTATTTTAATAATGCGATTAATTCCATCACCTAAACATCAAAAACTCGTCAACAATTGTTATCCAACCGGTAGGACTACTGATAAGAAGCCTAAATCATCAGAAACTGCATATTTAATATATTACGTCAATTCAAGACGTAGTAAATTGGAAAAAGTAAGCAACTACTTAACCAAAAGGTCGTTGGTTGATTTAAGAAAAAAAAATGTGGGTAACATCTCTGTTACGTTAGTTTTGTTAAATGAAATCATTAACAATTGTAAAGAAAATTTAAGTGTATTTGTTAAAGATTTTATGTTAATCATGAATAAAGTTTTAGCAGACGGATCATTTAATAATGACCCTTCAGTGGTTGATTTAGTACAAGAATGTTTCAAAAGTATATGTATAAACGTTACAGATACATTTTATAGTGGTAATGGGTCATTTTTAGAAATTTTTAAACAGTTTGTTGATTTATATTTTAAAGCCTCAAGAACTTTATTAAAAAATGATGAATTAACTCTTAAAGGTTGTTTAAATATTTCTTTGACTTCAGGCTTGGCATCAAATCCAAAATTAAAATATTTAATCCCTGAATGTGTAACAATAGCTTTGGAAAGTATTTGCGTAGCATATCCTCAATTTAACACTATTAACTTAGACGTAAATGAAGACCATAATTTAACAAAAAGATTGAGTAGAACTCATACAAGAACTTTTAGTTTGGGCAACACAGACGAAGATGAAACTTTAGTTGTTAAAGTTTTGAAATCTTACTTTAACACAAATGAAACAGATAAATTAACAGTATCAATTACTGCATTATTATCACATTTGCAAAAGGTACCAAACAAAGAATTATTGATATTTGTATTTGATGGTATTCCTGTTCAGTTAAGGTATATTGTAATTTTACTATTGGGTAGACAACTTACTTTAAATAATGAAGAAGTTAAATATGACCTTATTTTAAAATTATTATCAGCTTTACTTACGTCGTATGTTGGTATAGTCGGTTTGAGTATTTTAGATATTATGCGTAAGTTGTTAACATTTCAACTTTCTAATATTGATAATAAGATATTTATTGAACAATGCCGAATCACCATCGCAGATTTGAATTCTAAGACCTATTATAATGAACAAACTTCGGATATGCTTTACGAGTTAATAAGCAGAATGAAAAAACAACCTAAGGACAATGAAAAGGAAATAATAATCTCAGATTTAAGGGAAATTTTACACAGATCTTCACCAGCTTCTATTGGTTTGGATATTTTTTTGGATGTCGCTGACTGCTTCAAAACAAATTATGTCAGTTTATTCAAATTAGTAGACACGCAAATTCCACCTAGTAATCTTTTAACAAGCATGTTCAAATTAATTGGGTCTCTAAATGAATCTATCCCTGACCAATCTTCATTAATGAAACTAGTTTTTGAAAATTATAAACAATTTGCCTTACTATCTGGTTTAAATTATTATTGTGACCTTGAGAATCAACCATCTAATGCATATTATCTATATCACGAAAATGCTTCAGAATTTTTAAACTTAGATGATTATAAATCACAAACTGAATACAAAAAGTCTAGCAAAACACTCTTCAGCAGAGATGATTTGGTTAATTTCTATACTGATGAAGGGTCTAATAAATATAGCAAAAGAGGGATTCAAATATTAATGTCCCAAGATGAATACTCATCCCTAGATATGCTTTCACAATCCAATATATCGAGTACGAAATTGGATGTGATGAATACTAGTATGGCATCAGAGGTTGATTCTTCGAATCTACAGGTTCCATCTTCTCCACTGTTAGTAAACCATTCCTTACTTAATAAAAGGGTATTTTCATCCGATTCGAAATCTATAACTACCCCTAAGTCTAGGGCACCAAAGATTAGCGATCTAAAGAAAGCTTATTTACAAACCAATAGTAAATCTGGAGTTGATAGAAGCAATACCATAATTGGTGCGGAATCATTAAAATCTAGAATAACTAATATCACTTTCTTGTTAAGTGAACTAAAAAGCTCTTCAAACGAAACAAATAAGATTCAAGATCCAGATGAAGAAGAAACAATAGGGATGGATAAAATAGATATAGCAAGATCAACATCCTTAAAAATTACACCATCAGCAAGCTTACACAATGGCTTAAATTTGTCTTCAGTTAATCGAGGTTCCATTATTCAAAAACCTGTACTTGAAGATGATGAATTCAAAGATGCAGAAGAAGATTTTAATATTGAGGGAACAAGAGGTAAGCTTTTCACAGCATGATTATTTAATTCGGGGCACATCTATCTCATTTCTTTCCGCTCTTTGTTTATTTAATTAATGATTCAATGTAAACAATATATAATATAAATTTCATACAATTAATGTATCTTAAATTATTTTGTTTAAATAGCTTTATACACTTAATCATCAGAAGATAATCGAGAGTGGTGATTTCAGTTGAACTAATTATATTATTTTTTGATATTTCCTAACGAAAAGCATTTTTCACATTAAAACTCTGCTGTTACATCGTCATGTCCGATTATCAAAGTTTCATTAAAAAAGTTGTAATTTATTTTAACTTGAAATTTAATAATGTGGAACAAAACATTAGATTAGTATTCTTAAAATAATTGTATATAAAATAGATGTAACAATAACAAAATCGAAGTCCAACTACAGAAATCAATTCAGAAAAGCCAAAGAATGCAAAATATAATATGCCTGACCTCTTAAATATACCATTTAAAAGAACGTTAAGTATTGATTTGAATAAAGAAGTGAGTTCACTAATTAATAAGAGTTCAATTCAAAGTGCATCATTCTTCAATGATGATATCGAACAATTGGCAAAAATCAGAGAGGAAGTTATCAATATAGGGATTTCTGAGGCAGATTTGAAAACATTACAACATTATTACACGTATCTGGAACAGGTTGTGAAAAAATTTCCAACCGACCAGATCGAGTTTACGTGGTTTCAAACACTAACGCAAAAATCTTACAAAGCTAGCGAAAATTCAATAAGATTCGAACAATTGAATATTATTTATAATATTGGATGTATGATTTCATTACTAGCGAGCGAATACAATGACAATTCCAGCCTGGGTACCAAAAAAGCATGTATGCATTACCAAAGGAGCGCTGGATATTTTAGTTATTTATTGAAACATATTAATGAGACCGAAGAATTTGTAATAGATATTAATTCAATTGAAGCATTGGTTAATATTGTATTGGCATCTGCACAAGAATTGACATGGTTTAAGTCTATTCAAGATAATTATCAAGATTCATTAATTTCTAAATTAGCAAAAAGTACATCAGACATGTATAACAAAGCATTGATTTATTGTGAAAAGAGTGAGGTGATAAGAGGTGATTGGATACAATTTATTGAAAATAAAATAAATTATTTTCTGGCAGTTGCACACTATAGATATGCTTGTTCGATTATTCCTAAAAAACATATCGGTATAGCTATAAAGCATTTGATATCGTCCAGGGACTATTTGAAAAAATGTAATAGTAAATTCGATACTTACATTGGGAACAATATAGACCTGTTTTCTTCGAAGATTGAGGCGTTGTTAAAGAGCAATGAGAGGGATAATGATTTCATATATTTACAAAGTATTCCGGACCATTTAGAAGAGTTACCTGGGGCCTTAATGGTTAGGATAATAGAAATTAATGATGATGACTTAATACTAGATGATGTCGACATACTATTTAAAGATCTAATACCACTTGAAGTAATGAATTTAGTGACTGCATATAATGAACGCCAAGATGAATACGTTGAAAATAATTTTGTTAAACCCATTGAAGCATTGAATTTGTTATTGACTGACAAATTACGACAACTACGGAATAACACATTCGACACCAAAATGAACGAATTTAAGCCGATTAACAGAGATGATTACATGAATGTTAAACAAAACTTAAAGTTATGTATGGATTTGAACGATAACGTTTCGAAATTGTTACTTGAAATTAAATTTAATATCAATGATTACTCGAGTAATTTCTTAACAAAACTCAAGGATTTCAATAACACATTAGTTAAATTAGAAGATTATACAAACGAGGGCCATAACATTGACCTTGAAACCCAAAAAGTCTTCAATTTAATTGACGAGAAGTTATTGCTTGATCCATATAGCAAGATTGAGCGAATAACTAACGTTGCTGAGAAGAAACCAGTATTTACCAAGGTGAACAATATAGTTAATGACAGGGAGAATACAATTGTTAAAATTAAGAATTTATCTTTAGGGAACAGAATCCTCCCCAAAATAATTAGTCTATATAAAAGAAAATCAATGCGAATCGATGATAGTATACATGACTTTGAAGAAGAGTTCCAACATCATTTAAAGATATTCGACGTGTATAAACTAAAACTGAACGAATATAAATTACAAAACAAAGAACTCATCTACGATGTTGATCTTGAGATTGGGAATAATATTAATCCAAATACAAATGAGACAATTAACTCCGAAGTCCAAAGAAACTCACCTCTTGAAATATTATATGAGGATTGGAAGCAGTCATATAGCTTATATGAACAAGTGAAACAAAATGTAATTGAAGGTATTGCGTATTATACCGAGTTGAATGACAGAGGTACTAGATTAAATGAAGAAATCAAATCATTATGTGAGAAATGATAGATATGAAATTCAAGAGCATATCCACTCAGTGGACAATAAAAAATGATATAATATTTTGAAGTTTACTTCTAAAGTTATATATATTTATATATATATATATATAGTAATATTAAATGAAGAAGAAACAAGGAATTAAATAATCTGAAAATTCAAAAAAGCACCATGCTTATGAACATTTTTATACAAGATAAATATAATTCTTTTAACTATCGTAATATGTATATCATCAATCGAAAGTTCGGAGTTAATCCTTATTTTGTGCGCATTTTTCGTTAATAATCTAAAAAAAGTCATCAAATGGTACATTAGATAATCATAAATAAAATAAGTATTATAAGTATCAAACATTTTGTTGAATCATATACACAATGTATTAGCATCAATTTCCAAAATGATTTATTGTGATTGATTGGATTAGGGGGATTTATCTTCTTTCTCCTAGTGACATTTGCAAAGAAAATAACCGCTGATCTATCTTTAGGTACATCTCCACACAACACATACAGAGAAGTACACACAAGTCGTGATAATTAAGAATATCAATTAATTTTTAGAAATAAAATGGTAGAGATAAGGATTGATATTTTCCTGGAAAGAGATAGGTGATAATTATAATTCTTCTTCAGAATCAAAGAGAGAGAAATGCGACGAAAAGAAAAAGGAAAGGCAAAATAAAAAGAAACAACACTACTCGCCAACAGAGATATTTAAGTATGTATTCCTTGTCTTTTCTTGAAGTTTGTTAAAATGCCAGAACGGAAGATTGAACTTATCGCCGAAGCATACCATATATAAATGTGGAATATCTATGTTCATTGAGTATGGGTGATATGGGAATAGTTTGTCTTGTGTTCTTGTGCTTTGGTTTAGTTTAGTTTTATTCTTATTTGTAATCAATCAAGTTGGAATACAGAGAGAGAGAGAGAAACAGAAAAAAAGGAAAGAAAAACGAATCTATTGACGCTTCTCTGTTTACTCAGATATACTGTACAAAATAATACATTCCCACGTTTGTCTCTTTTGTTTTGTCACCAAATAATTCTTTGTCCTGCCTTGTTTTGTAGTTATATGAATTCGTTTTGACACTTAATATTTCAGTGTCAAAAAAAAATTTTTGCACGAAGAAAAGTATGGGAGGGAAAAAGGAGAATTAGGAAATAGGTGCGGTTCGAAAAAGAAAAAACCTACTAAAAACAATTTATGTGCTACATTTCATTCCACACTTATGTACCTGTATCTTTTGGCAGTGTTTCTTTTTTTTATTTTCTTTTGACAGGTATACGTTTAATTGTTTCCCACATATATTAGTTTTATGTTTCTTGCAATTTTCTTCTTCTTGCGGGATGTTAAGAGCTTCGGGGATAAGTCAATGAAACAATCAAAAAAAATAGATAACTGAGACATCACAGAAAAAACTGTGTAACTTTAAATTAGTGTCTCATATCTGATTTTAATTTCGGTGTTAACCAATTGAGAAATTTGAAAGAGTAAATGCCCCACGGAGAACTACTTGGTGTCCCATTCTCTCTTACACTAATAATTATATTTTGTTCTACATGTTTTATTAACGAATATTCTATTAAAAATTTAATCGAAATTTCATTATATAATCTATCTTGGGTAAAAAAAAAACATTTCGGTGGGTGATGTATTTATTTATTTTCTTTTTCTTTTTTTTTTGTTTTGACTACAAAGTGTTATCTCAATATTAGCATCGCAATCAGTTTTCTTCAGCGATATTGATTTTTTAATAAACGTTCTGTACAATGATTTAATAAAACAACAAAACAACTTAAGTTCCAACATACCATTATTTTATTGATTACGGTTCAATAAGCAGTACAAAATAGGTTTGATCTCGATGGAATTCCATTTCGAAACATTTAATATTTCTAGATTATATATTTTTTTGTTATCCAAATTATACGTAATTATATTCCTTACGCATATAATATATATATATATATATATATATAGATATATTATTTCAGATATATTATTTCAGATATAAATTTTTTCTTCTTTAACTCCTATATATGCATTTTTTTAGTATTTTTACATGACCGTATTATCCAAGATCCGTTAAATATCCAAACTCTTTACAAAAACGAGGTTAAATACAACTAGTTAAAACAAAAAATGAGTAGTTCAGATACAACTCGTAACTTGTCAGATGAGGAAAAATTACAGAACAGTAGTAACTCAGTAGACGCGGATGTCGATTTACACAGATTAAATTCACACATCTCTGCAACATTACAATCGTTACGTGAAAGTAACAAAGATGAACCAATAGATCCAAGAACTTTAGACTGGGATGGTCCAGATGACATGGATAATCCTCATAACTGGCCTGCATGGAAAAAATGGTACGCTACTATGGTAGCCGCTCTTTTATGTTTAGTGGTCACAATGGGTTCTTCCCTATATGTGTCCGGTGTTCCAGAATTAGTGGAGAGATATCATATTAGTCAAACATTAGCATTAGCGGGGTTAACTTTTTACTTGTTAGGGTTGACAACCGTCATAGGTGCCCCATTGAGTGAAGTCTTTGGTCGTAAGCCAATTTATTTATTTTCTCTACCAATATCAATGTTATTTACTATGGGTGTAGGTTTATCCAATGGTCATATGAGAATTATTCTGCCATTGAGATTCTTCTCCGGTGTCTTTGGTTCTCCTGCTTTGTCTGTAGGATCAGGTACGATTTTAGATGTTTTTGACATAGATGAAGTTCCAATGGCAATGGCACTCTTTTGTTTGGCACCATTTTTAGGTCCAATTATTAGTCCGGTAATGGCAGGTTTTGCTACCGAATCACAAGGTTGGAGATGGGCTGAATGGATTCAATTAATCGCAGGTGGTTTAATCCTACCTTTCATTGCTATCATGCCAGAAACTCATAAAGTCGTTATATTGACAAAGAGAGCTAAAAAGAGAAATTTGAATTTAAAGAAACCTACACCAGAAGAATATAAAGCATTCTTAAAATTAACTATGACAATCACCATTTTAAGACCTTTAAAAATGTTAGTAGTAGAACCAATTGTTTTGGTATTCAGTATTTACATTGCATTCATCTTTGCTGTTTTATTTGCTTTCTTCGAAGCATACCCAGTTATCTACAGAGGTGTCTACCATATGGACTATGGTGTCGAAGGTTTGACCTTTATTGGTATCGGTGTTGGTCTATGGATTGGTGCTGCACTATATATGATTCTGGATCGTAAAATATTGAATCCAGCACCACCACCAGGTACCCCACCAATTAAAAACCCAACCTCTTTAAGAACACGCCCATACAGAGGTGCAAGAGGTCCAGATGGAGAATTATTACCTCCACACCCGGAAAAATTCTTACTTGCATGTAAAATCGGGTCAATTGCTTTACCAATTGCTTTATTCTGGCAAGCCTGGACAGCAAGGCCAGATGTACACTGGATGGCTCCAATTTCTGCGGGTGTTCCATTTGGTTTTGGTTTAATTCTTATTTTCTTCAGTGTTTTAATTTACTTTTCCTACTCATACCCACCATTATATGTTGCATCTGTTATTGCAGCAAACAATATGTTAAGATATTTAATGAGTAGCGTTTTCCCATTATTTACTGTCCAAATGTATGTAAATCTAAAAATTAAATGGGCTTCCACATTATTTGCATTAGTATGTGTCGTAATGATTCCAGTTCCTTGGATTTTTGAAAGATGGGGTCCAAAATTAAGAAACATTTCTCAATTCGGATGGGCTGCTATGGCAAGAGAACAAGCTAAATTAGAAGCTGAAGCTGAAGAAAGGGACCAACAAGAGAAATTAGAAAAGTCTATGAGTAATATTTTGGAACCTTCAATGTCCCGTCGTTTATCCCGTGTCATTACTTCTACGAGTTTAAAGTCAGTTATTTCTCACAACAATAACGAAAATGCAGTTGTTGAGCAAGATGATAACCAACACAATACAGGTATGAAGAAAGAAGGATTTGAGGATCAAAAGTCTCTAAATGAAAATAGTCTATATGAGAAGTTGGACGAGAACGAATCATTTAGATCAACCTCAACCAGTTGAAATCGTGATTTCTTTTGATTTTTATCTAGAAATCACCTTTGCATTTATAGTTCTTGCCTTCATTTTGACTTGAACATTAAGTTTAAATATTTATACATTTATATATTTGCATTTTTTATATAACATTAAAACTTATAAGATATTTTAAACATAGCCAATGAGAATATCTCGTCTATCCTTTATTCTTATTGTGTAACATTTATTATTTTTTCACTATTGCCTTCTAACAATCTATGCTCTTCTATTTTATTTATATCAGGATTCTTGTGTTTCGATGAGATTATCAATTAAGCTTTAATACAGTTAGATTTGGTCTGCGGTCTTATTTTGTTCATCTAACTAACTTTTTAAAGGTTACAAATTATTTCGAAGAAACAAGCGGGCACACATTTTGTAAGTTAAACCGAATATCAAAAATGATAGCAGATAATATTTACACCCTATATATTGAGTATCAATTACTTCTTTAGAATAGTAGAGATCAGTATTTGTATACTGTAGTGTATCAGATACCAAATACTACTAAGTAGAGAGTATAAATCACAATAAAATTTTCAAATCAATTTCAATAAAGTTAAGACATTTTTATTTGATTGGTTTTATCGTAGTTGAACAAAACCCATTCAAGAAACACTTAAGTCAAGTGTAAGCAAAGATAGTGCCAATAATTGAATCAAATAAAATTTTACTAGCAGGTAAACATTGTTAACATAGCTTGTGGTCAGTTTGAGTTTCAATGCGTAATTCAGATGATTTAAATATAGATGCAAAACCAATCCTCTCTGATACTTTTCCATTATTTATTTTGACAACCTTCACTGTAATTATGACAATGCTTAGAAAATATAAGCCTTTCAATAATTGGGTTCAATCAAAGGTAACAAAATTATTATCATCAAATAAAATGGTTAATGATGATTATTTTTTATCATCTAAGGACTTTAAAATAAGATATTTACCACATAAAAATTCCAAATTGTACAATGCTAACAAACTACTTCCATTAACTGAATTGCATAAAATTTTAAAAGATTTAAATGAATATAGTGAAAGAGCCAAAAGACAAAATTCTGTGATATTTGAAAGAGCATTATCTATACTAAGTGACTTAAAATTTCAATTGTCAGACATTGGCTATTTTGATAAGATCAATGAGGTCGATTCGGCTATAACCAGTAATAATAAAGTAATGAAAAAGGTGATCGAAACAACTATAAGAAATATAATAATTGCCAATGCTTCTGATTTACTTAGTGAGACGACTAATGAAAATAAATTATATCAGGAATTAAGTAGACTCTCTAATTCAGTAGGATACTCGATCAAGAAGAACGTTAACGGATCAAATGTTGAATTGATTGAAAATCAAGAATCTAATTTAGTGGACAGTCTTGATAGGACCTCCAACCAGTCTCGTGTCATTGAATCATTGCAACATTTAGTAAGAGATTTCAGTAAAGAATATGAATTAGAGATAGATCCGCTTTTAAATTTTATAACTTCTAAAATGGATAACCTGTATGACAACTATAAAGAGGAAAAGACACTTGTGGTTATCCCTGGACCCGGAGTTGGTAGAATTCCGTACGAGTTATCTAAGAAATACCCCGATTTTCAATTTGATAGTATCGAACTCTCCTCATTAATGTATATATTTAATGAATTTGCATTCTCACACGAGAATAATATAAATATTAAGCCATTTGCCCAATATTATTCGTCTCAAATAAGCAAGGAGAACCAATTAAAAGAATTTGAAATTCCATTAAGCCAAATTACACGACAACCCAACTTGAATGTAAAATATGGAGATTTTAGGAAATTAACCTTAGACGACCAGTATGATAATATAATTGTAGTGACAGTGTATTTTATAGATACTGCGGAGAATATACTTGAATATATCGATACAATAGAAAAATTAAATAGGAAGAGTGATAAAAAAAAAGTAAATTGGATAAATATTGGTCCATTGAAGTATGGTACAAGACCGCAAGTTCAATTAACATTCTCTGAATTAACTAAATTGTTAACCATTCGAGGATGGACAATTAAGGATTCTTCAGTAAACAATGAGAAACTGAATGGTTATCTAACTGATTATAATTCACTGTATCAAGGTTACTATGGGACCATCGGACTAGATTGTGAATATTCTGTTAAGCAACAATAATATTCGAAAGAACCGATAGCATAACATTTTCTGTCATTAAAATACAAAAATAAATAATATCTTAGAATTAATAACTATAGAAATTGTAAATAAGTAAATGCATAACAATAATGACCCTGAAAAAATTATGATCAGATCACAATCTCAATACCCATTACATATTCTGCATACGTAAGAGCTAATAATATACCTCCCCATCCTTAATAAAAGAATTGTAAGAAGGTTTTTCAAATAATTGTTCAATTGAATATTTAAGTAAAGGTGGGATATCTATTTTATTCTCTATTTATCGGTAACTGAATTCAATCTGTTGTATAATCACTTCTCAAACTACATGGGG